>RJWT010023415.1:0-16822 GCA_004365215.1 Cuniculus paca | reverse complement strand
AGGGGATGTCATACCGCTCAATTTATTTTTTCCTGCTTGTTCATCTTCTTTCATCCGTTTCTTTTTAATTTCCAAGAGTTCTGCATCAAACTTGGCTTTCCAACATAAGAAATTCTCAATTGTAACAGGGGTGCCGTGGAATAATTGCTTAGCAAATTTTAAAAAAGGCATGTGATTAACAAGATTGTAATTCAGCAAGTAAAGTAGAAGTATATGTCCTAGACAAACAGAACCACTTGCATATGAGAAACAGAAAAATCACTATTTAAAACTGAAATATTTCATCTGGTTTCTGCCTGCACTGTCTCTGCTCACTGGTGTTGACAAGGAACTCTAGCAAAGCCCTTTTTACTCTTGAAATGTGCACTCTATCTATTGTGCTCACCATGGCTATTTACTATTAAGAAGAACATTGTTGCCATTATTAATATGTTTTGAACACACATCAATTTATAATATTAAATCATTGTTTTTCAGTTCATTGTAGAATTTGAAGTTTTCTTTCATTTACTATTGAGATCACTATACCAAGGGCTTTTATCAAACCCACATGTGTAAACGAGTAAACAGGATACAAAATCTTCAATAAATATTGTGAAAGGGTAAGAAACTGCTGAAAAGGAAAAAACAACTTAGGGAAGAGGAAAAGAAGGAAGGGAAATGAAAAAAAACATATATATACCTCTAAGATAATTGTACCACTAAGTGTATTAGTTCTTAGAACAAAACAGTTAACATTCATAGGATTAGATCAATTATGCATTCCTGTATCTGGTAATCTGAGTAACTCCTTTGAAGAAAGCATTACAAAATAACAACCTTTGTTATGTTCCTACACCTTGTTTGGAAAGCCTATATTGTTATTGTTTTGGACTCTGTTACTATTATTTATTTGCTTTTTTTTCCCCTTGTTTTTCTTTTGTTTGGTTTTGTTATTCTGCCTAACACAGAAAGAACAGATGAACAGGTATAGGCTGACAGAGGCCTAAAACTACTCCTAAAGAGTTTACAAGAACTGATTTTATTAAAGGTGATGGTATGAACAGCTATTGTAAAGAAGATGCGACATTATGGTAGCCACTGCTGATTTATCATCATTATGTTCTGAAATACAATAATGCTTCTATTCTTTGATTTGTTCAGTTTTAGTCGATTCTCTATTACTAGATTGTGGTATGTGGGAAGGTATGGACAGGTATCTTGAAGAGAGTGACAGACATTATGGTAGCCATGGGTGATTCCTTACTGTCTGGTTTGAAGGCCTGTGGTGCTTTCATTCTTTGGTTTTGATTGATGTTATACTAATCGGTTTTGTTTGAGTTTGTTGTGTGTGAAGGTATGAACAACCAGTTCGAAGAATACAAGAGACACCATGGTAGCCATTCCCTATTGTCTTGTTCTGAAGTCCTGTATTGCTTGCATTGTTCTGTTCTGATCTGCTTTGTTTTGTTCTACTCTGTTTTGTTATGTTTTATCCTCTTTAAATTTAAAAAATAAATAAGTGTTAGTCAAAGAACTTAAAAAAAAATAAAATAAACTTGGCACCACAGACTAAGTAATTTATATTTCTCACTCTTACTTGCAAGAGCTTTACTACCCTGATTATCACTCAGAACTCATGCTGTGCCACCACCATAGGATATATTTCTAGTCTTCTTTTTGTCTTTTTGAGACTGGGTTTCATCATGCAGTTCAGGCTGGCCTCGAACTCGCAGCAATCTTTCTGTCTCAGTCTTCTGAGCGCTGAGATTACAGGCATGTGCCACCACACTTGGCCTAAAGTCTTATATAGTAAAACTTTACAAAAATTTCTTTTATTTACTGTGATTCCAAACATTTATTGAAACTTCCTCCAAGAAAAAAGAAAATCCAACTTTCAATTAACCAAAACAGAGATTTAAAGAATAATGAAAGAAAACAAGGCTTCTAAATGTACCTTCTCTGCTTCTTCTGCTTCTTTTTCTTTCAGTTTCTTTTCTTCTTCTCTTCTTGTTTTTATCTGATCTACTATTTCATTTAATTTTTCTTGCACTGCTGTCACTAGAGTAAAGATCATGACCACACCAAGATTTTCCTCAGCCTATATAACAAGACAGATAGAGAAAACGTATTTCTTAAAGAAAAACTAACCAATGAAAAAAATGTGTTTCTATAACCACCATACAATGCTCATTTAATCATTTAAGAAGTATGCATATAAATGAATACATTTTATTTTACAAGTCATTGAATTTGAAATACCTAATATAAAGCAAGTATTTCTCACTTAGTAGACTTTGTTTAGTAATCATACAGATACAATCCAAAGAACCACTGCCTATATAGTAACAAATAACATAATTTTTCTAGCTCATCTTCAGCATGGTAGTTCTTTTTGAGAATTAAAAGTTGTGACAGTGAACTGAATTTGGAGGCCTGAAAGATTTTTCTCATCCATTATAATAATAAAGAATGTGAATATTTTTGTTACTTAGCTTCACTATTTTTTTTTTGCATAGATTGGAAATGTTTAGAGCAAATGTAAATGCATAATGTTTAGAGCAAATGCAAATGCATAATGTTTAGAGCAAATGCAAATGCATAATGTTTAGAGCAAATGCAAACGCATCACCTCATGAAAGGGATATAACAAAAAGACTATTAGAAACTAGTGTTGAGGCCAGAAAAAAATAAAAACATTTTTGAAACTCACTGCCACACTCCCAGTCCCAGAAGCGGGATCACTGAGCACTAGCAAGGTTGGCCTCAGCAATAAACAACAGAGCAGGCCCTGCACCTCTGAATCTTCTGAGGACTGGGTTCAGGCCAGCTTCCGTAACTCTCTCAGGGGACTTCTCTATGGTATGCAGATGCTACCAATCACCCCCAACTCCTGACTGAGCAAAACTCCCTCCCGAGTGCCAAACCCCTAGGACAACCACTCACTGCAAGGAACCTTGACATCACTGTTGTAATTTACAACTAGATGCCCCCCAAGGCCTTGTGCATGCTGACATGCCATTCGGGGTCAGGCCCTGGGGAGAGGAGGTAGGAGAGTCACTAGGGTCATGGCTCGGAGGAGTATCTCCCTGAGACTCCTCTCATCATGCTTCCAGGCTGCCATGACACAAGCAGCCTTCCTTGGCCGTGCCGCTAAGTTTTTGTTTCTTTGAGACAGGGTCTTGCTATGTAGTAGTTCAGGCTGGCCCCGAGTTCATGGCAATGCTCCTGACTCAGCCTCCAGAGTCCTAAACTTACAGACATTGCCCCCACACTCAGCAAAGGCTATCCTTCTAATGAGGATTAGGTCTACATTTTAAAACACTTCAGGCAAGTCTTATGAAGAAGAGAGTAACCACTTCAATTCCATCACTTACCACCTTCAAACTTTCATTCAATTAATCGTGTACACCTGGGCATTCTGGGAAAAAAAAATCTCTCACATGCACAAAAATTGAACAATTCAGAAGTCATACTAGTTTTGCATCACTAGTATTGGAAGAAATGCAAATTATAACTACATACTGTTTTCATTTTATCACCATTTCAAGTGAAAATTATCTAAGTTAACTAATGTGCCAAAATTAGTGGTGTCAAATAAATAGACACTTCGGTGACCATGGTGAGATCATAAAGTGGCACAATCGTTTGAAAGATTAATTTGGGAAGATACTGAAATTGAAAAGTAGCCGTGCACTTTCATTCAGCAATCCTACTTCTGGAAAATGCCAGGTTAGTACACCAATCAGTGATTTATGCTTTTCCCTTATTAAGTAATATTTGAGTATCTCTCATGTGCCAGGCACTAGAGATACAAAGGAGGACTTCCAAATCGTAATATATAAATAAGAATGTTGAAAGAATTATATAATAAAGCAAAAATGAGAAATTATTAATAAGCTGTTCTTTAAAAGATATAGAACCATGTATGTAGTTATCGAAACCAATGATTCACATATATGTTTATGCACATTCTTATATAGAAGAGTGCTGATAAAACATTAGACAAAGATCTGACTTGGGGTAGGGGGAGAGTCTAAGTACATAAATATAGGGAGGTCAATCTGGTATTATCATACCAAATAATAAATATTTATACATAGTTGTTGGGATTAAGAGTATTCATTATTTTCTTCTTCATGACTTCCTATATTTTTTCAGTTTCTTAGAATATCAATTATTTTGATAACTGAAAGATAATTCTGTTTTTGGAGAAAAAGTATAAACAGTGCTTCAATATATTTTGAAAACATCTTTTTGAAGCCGTGCTTGGTAGTACATGCCTGTAATCTTAGCACTGTGGGATGCTGAGGCAGGAGGATAACAAATTCAAACCCAGCCTGGGATATCAGAGGTACTCTGTCTCAAAATTAAAAAGTAAATAAATAAAAACTAAGAAAAAGTTGGGTATGTAGCTCAGTGAGAAGACCCTGTGTTCAATCTATAGTATTACCAAAAAGAAAAAAAAAAAATTCACTCAGACTGAATAATCAAAGAAAAAGCGTGACTGACTGACTATAAAGTAACAACCTCAGGTTATCCGCAGTGTTTACAAATGAAACATGCTAAGCCAAATTATACGTTCATGCTGCATAATAGAGTGAACAGGGCCAAGGATCAGCAGACACTTTTGTCTGACAGACTTTCAAGTCTTTCTCTAATAGCTCCAAGTGTTTTTGTTATAAAACCAACATTCAGAGAACCATCAATCTGAAGAATGTACAAGTCACAGCTAAGGCAGAGACCTGATTTCTCACTATTAAAAACAAACTACTAGGGCTTCTGATTTTAACACAGTGGAGTAAGCGCTTCATTTTCCTTCTGTGATGGCTGATGTTTACAGGCTCCACCAAAGACTCACGCACTCATAGGTGGAGCTTTTGGGAATAACTGCATCCTGGGTGGGTGTGTGACACTGGATTGGCCCACTGATGGTGTTAGCAGAGTTCTGGACACGGATGATGGACTTACTGAAAAGGAAGACCCACAATGGGTGTGCGTGGCATCAACTCATAAGCTTGAAGCCTGGATGGAATGAAAAGGGCAGGATGGAGGATGTCTGTTTCCTGCCTGCCACACCATGAACGGGTACTGCCATAAATATATATATATATATACTGCTGCCCTGTCGTGGAACCAGACAACTACAGACAGAAACCTCTGTGACTATGAGCTAAAATAAACTTCTCCTTTAACTTGTGGGCATCAAGTATTTTGTCCCAGCAATTAGAAAATAAGATACCTCCCCACTCTCTGCTCATAAATTTCAAAGTAAACACCACTACTGAAGCACACGCGAACTACCTATCAAGCACAGGCTGTGGGCAGCCCACAGTGTAACAGACCTAGTGCAGAAGAACTTCCCAATACCCATTTTCTAGTCTGCACAACCTTCACCTCTCAGGGGGTCACAAGCCGTGACTGGGGTTTGAGAGTTTAAGGAACGAGATGGAGAAAACACAAACAAATTAGTCCTAGTCAGAGTTCTCTGTAGGCAGCTAGCCACTAACAAGAGAAAGAAGGTGGCAGTTTTAACTTAATTTTCTTAAAGTTAGAATTTTTAGCTACACCATGGGACTGGACATGCTAACACCTAAATCACAGCTGTGCGAATGGGATTTTTTATCACTTAGACAGTGAACAGACCGAGCTCCAAACAGGAGCACTGGGACGACTTCCACCATTCAGTGCTGAAAGGGACGGGGAGAAGAAGAGGATGCTGTGACCATGTATCATGAATTCTGCTTGCCAATGTACCATTTACACATCATTAACAGCATTTCCAATCCTTAAATGCATCCATGTAAGACAAAAACATAAGGCCACTGCACAACAAACTTGCAATTCCCTTACCTGCAATGCTAGTAATTTTAAAATGTCTGTGACATCATTATCTTCTAGATTTTCCTGGGAGAATATTTCATAAAGAGGAGCTTCATCTGGGTACTTTTCACTGTACGTAAATTTGAGGGTGGTCTGGACAGCTAAGACAAAAGAGTCCGATGTGAGTACATTAAAAGTATAAAGATCAGTATTTTTGTTGACTCAGTGATTTATAATCATTCAATGAAAAGCAGCCCAACAGATTTTTCCTACAAAGAAAAATGAAGGATACTAAGACACCAGGAAGATAACCATTGATACAAACAACACATACCACAGAATAGTAAATGAAACAAATCAAGGGAACACCAAGTATCACTCCTCACGCAGGAAACACGTTTATTACCTACTGGTCTGTTACTATGCTTTATTTCTACAGAGGATAGACAAAAGGTTTTTTTTAAAATCCTCCACAAGAACAACAAAAAGCAATGAATATAAGACACTGAAAAAGTACTACAGCAGGCTCATTTTTGGATTCCACTGAAACCACCGTGAGCTGCAGATGATTTGGCTGTATTCCTGGAAGCATATTGACATTTGCTAGCAGGATATTGATAACTGGTGGTGAGATAACACAGTCTTGAAGTGTGCAGTTTGAGATGTTATCTGCCAATTTATAGACCTAACATTTGTAAAGCACACACTCTTACAAGCAGATCAGTGCCAGGAGTCTCTCTGCAGCTTGGCGTAGTAAGTTCTGTATCCCACCAGACAGCCGGAAACTACACAGCAATACTAAACATATTCTGTAAAAACTTCATTATTCACAATTCCCTTTGGCTTAGAGTCATCTTTATTGTAACACACAATTTACTTATTGAAACTTGCTGATTTTGATGAAGTAACTTACATCCATATTGCTCTTCCTGCGAAGGGTTGAGAAGTGCCTCAAAAGATGCAGGTTTGATATTATGTTATATACTTCATATTTTATATATTTATGATGTCTACAAAGAACATTATGAGTCAACAAATACAAAAGACTGTCAAGGGTGAGCAAGGAATACAGCGTCTTCTGGCATTTTTCCTTTTTTTTTTGGCACCAGGGACCAAATTCACAATCTTGCACTTGCCAGGCAGGCATTTGTGCCGCTGAGCTAAATCCCTGACCTCATGGCATTTTTCTATCTCCCTTTACTATCATATTTCCAATTTTATTGCTAAAATATGAGCTCTTAATTTTTTTTGTCCAGGTTTCCTGAGGTATACTTGACAAATAAAAATTACATGTACAGTATGCTATCCACATATATTATGAAATGATTAACACTGTGAGGTTAACTAATATAACTGCTACCTTCCAGTTTTAATTTTTTGTGTGACGAAACCACTTAAAATCACAACTTATTTATCCTGCATACCTGAACCTACATAATGCTGTCCAGTATCTCTCCCTTCTTCCTTCCACCCTCAGCTCTAGCAGTGAGAGCAATCAATTCATCAGTGAAGAAATTAAAAGGCAAATCAAAAGAATCTGGAGACAAATGCAAATGCAAGTGCAACACACAGAAACTTACAGGTTGTAACAAAAACAGTTTTATGAGAGAAGTTCATAGCAATAAATGCCAGCATCAAAAAAGAAAAAGAATAACGAACAACTTAACTTCACACCTTGAGGAAGTAGAGGAAAAACCTATCCAAATACAAAATCAGCCAAAGAGAGAAAACAATAAAGATCAGAGGAGAAAAAAATGAAATATGGTACAGTCTAGAAAAAAATAGAAAAGCCACATGAAACACAGCTAGAGTAAGAAAGAAAAAAGGAAAGAACGCTATCATAAATGAAAGAGGAGACTTTCCAAGTTACAGGGATGTGCTCGCTTCAGCAGCACATATAAACTGACAAGGATAAAGAGATGTTCTTCATAAGACATATTTTTAGGTGGGATGAATAAATCCTGGATATGTATGATACAAAATGGTAGCTATACAGGCACCAGGCCTGGTGGCCCCCAGGTATGCAGGCGCCCACTCGCCTTTGGTAGTGGAGTAATCAGCAAGACCAGCAATGTGGAAGCGTCTAAAGTAGCCTTAGAGAGGCAGCAGCTGAGCTCTGGAGAACTCCAATGGAAGAGCAGTCCCAGGCCCCACATCCAGAGGCAAGACTGGCTCCGTGGCTAGCTTGGCTGAGTATACAACTTGGTAATTATAATCAATTCTTTTTTTTTCACCAGTGCTAGCTAGTGATGGTAACTTTCCTTGGACATGCTAGACAAGCACTGGATTACTGAGCTACACTCACAGATCAATGCATCACACTAAAAATTGCTAAGAGATTACTGTTGCATGTTATCACTACAAAAAGATTAAAAGGTAGATTTAAAAAATACCTTATTATTGGAATATTAGTTTTTCCTAGTTTTATAATTTATCTGTTTCATGTTCATTAGGCAGGAGGATCACCTTGAGTTTCAGGCTAGCCTTGGCTACATAGTGAGTTCAAGACCAGCTTAACTACATGGTGAGATAGAATACAAACATCTATTTTCTACCATAAAATGCGCATACACGTCAGCAGTTCACCATACTAATAAATGTCTGGAAGCTACTGGCAACCACTCTGAGCACCTCTTGTAATTGTAGAGGCCAAAGGTAACTTCTATCAATCTCATGATGATTCATAAATTGTACAAAAGATAAGGTAAAATGGGAAGAAACTGTTTAAAAGGAAAGGGGAAACTGAAAGAGGGGGACAAAGGAAAAGAAAAATGAGAAAAGGAGGATAAAATGGAAACAAAACTTTGTAAATAAGGAGAGGAAGAGGGGCTGAATGGAGAAGAGGAGAATGGGAGGGGGAAAAAAGACAAATCAAGGTATATCATGTACAGGTACAAACTCCCTATGATAAATGTAATCATTGTATATACCTAAATTATACCAACAAACTTAAGTTAAAGATAACTAAAAAATAAATTTAGCATTAAAATATTTGTACAAGTTTTTCTTTTTCTCATATATATGTTTTTCTGGTGGACTCTGTATGTATGTATAACTGTTTCAAAAGAATAAGTTTTTTAAAATAACATTTACTAATTCTACAGCAAGCAGTCCTAGACATTCATTATAGAAAATTAAGAAACACAACAAGGAAAAATATAATCACCCATACTTCCATCACCAGGAAAGGCTCACTATTACCATTTTGGTATATTCACTTTAAAAATCTTAGAGCTGTACCTAAAAATATACTATACAGGATGTTTTTATGAATATGTTATATTACATTATTATTAATTATAGTCATGATGTTATGCATATGATCTAATCATCCCATAATATACTGTACATACATAACAAAACATCACATTGGGGCAACCCACTCAGGACCTTTCTCTCAGACAGAAGCTTTCTCTCTCAATAAATACATCCTGCTCATAAAAAAAAAAAAAAAACCACATCACATTGTACCACATAATTATCAGTTTAAAATAAAACTGAAAATACAGAATACATGGGTACACAATTTCAAACATAACATGAACATTCGATTTCTTAAATATTAAATACAAGCATATTTCTATAAGCATGCCACCATTCATTGGTTACATTAGAAATAATTACAATAACACCCTTGTATGTATTTTATTTGTAGCACAATGTTTTTCTTAGGCTAAATATTCCGTAAGTCTATATCCATCAAGGATACGGAAATTTGTAACTCTCCTGTTTAATGATCCAGTGGCTATCCTGAACACGCCTGTCAATTTATACTTGCTCCTAACATCACAGTGCTCTCTCTCACCAAGATGACGATTTGTTGGATAAGAGAGAATGATATTTCCATTTTATTTGCTTTTTTTAATTGCCAGTGAGACTAATTTTTTATGATAATTTATAATGCTGCCTCTAGAAACTATACATTCATTCCCTTTGCTCGCTTTTCTACTAGCTGATTAATTTTGTGGGAGAAAAACAGTATGATAGAGGACTCAATTCGAACAAATTTAAAAAGCATTCTCGGGCCACGGATTTAGCTCAGTGGTTTAAGTGCCTGCCTGGCAAGCACGAGGTCATGAGTTTGATCCCCAGCACCAAAAAAAAAAACAAAAACAAAAAAAACCATTCTCAAATCAGTCATGATGAAATGTATAAAACTATTATTACAAAGCTATTATTAGCTCCTAGTAAAGTTAATGTTCGCAATATGGGAAGGATCTCCAGACATTTTTAAATTTTATTGAAACAGTGCAATCTTAACCGAGATGTGACTCTGGATTTTGATCAGTGAGCACCACTACCCGAACCTGGCACATGTTATGGCATCAGACGGAGGCCAAATGATGCCACCACCTTCCTTATAAAGTTCCAAATAATGAAGAAGTCGGTATAAAATTTATTGTGTATTTTAATGTCTTATCAAAATATTTTAGGTTTCTATCTGTAAGAGCATATTATCAATTTAATAATAAATAACTATATGCAACATCCTTTTCAGATTTCAAAATATCTCAGTGGTAACCTTATTTTCAATTGTACATAACAGATGTAGAATTATCTCACGATAGCACTAAAATTCACTCTTACTGATTGCTCCTGGCACAATTTTGGCTTATCAGTCTAAAAGGAAAAAAAACTTGGGAGGAAACAATTTCACATATCGTTGGAAATGAACTAAAGACAATATCTTAATTATGTATCAAATTTGTTAGTGTTTTAAATTTTAACTTAGAGGTGGTAACCTATTGCTAGTTTAAGAGAGAAAAAACATAGATAGTTGTATTCCATACTATTTATAAGCAATCCTAATGAAAAACAGCCATGGAATAATAATACTTAACGGAATTTCACACGACTAAAAAACATTTGCAAGCAAAGTCTTGTTTAGGACAAAAATCTCCTTCCTCTTCTGCTGTACTGTTAATGTTTCTACTTCACTTTTAAAAACCATACATACTGCTCTGTGTCTCCTTGGCTTCCCGTTTCTCCAGGAGTCACGCTGACACATGAAACACATGAACACATAACACTCATGCTAGATTCTTAACAGCACCTTAGAAGCCCGCACCCACCAGGTCCAGCACGAGGGCTGTGGAACGAGTGACACTCCTGAGACAGCAGCTCCGAAAACTCTAAGTATATTCTCTCACACTTACTTTCATCATTTTCTCCAGCCTCAGATGTCACAGTAATGGTGAAGCTGGGTGGATTTTCTGATAATACTGTAAGAAAATAAACACAGATGTCATTAACCTAGTCCCTCTAAAGCAGATGTTTATCACTACTCGGTTCTAGAAATTGATTCGTAGTCTGTGTTTTCATTTCCATAGATACAGACTGAGCAGAATACTGAAACGATAAAACCTATTCAATTTAAAGTGAGCGTTTTCTTTTATCTGGAAATACCTATGGAAGATAACTCTCTTGAAATTTTACAAAATCAGTTAAAATATTAAGTAGTTTACCATTTATTTTCAAATCTCTACTCATACACAAAGATTCCTAAAAAAAAACCAGAATGACAAAGTTTGACACATCTCACTGGACACCTATCCAGGGATAGTCACATTATCACTGGCTTTTATACTTGTGTTATCTTCTTGTTATTTTCTAAGTTGTAAGCGGACAAACTTCATCTTTGCACAAATACTGAGCTGCTACCATCTTTCGTGAAATTATAAAAGGAACTAACTATAACCCTAAACATCAAATTACTTACAATTCAGTAAGCAAGACATGTAAGTCAACATTTACACCAATAAGCAATCTTTATAAATCACTTTACAGCTGATGTGTGTCTGAACTGTCTCTGCTACGCAACAGCATCTGCTGCTCCACAAGAGCACTGTATTATAGAAATGCCACAAGACCTCCAGGCCAGCACCCAGCAGGACCTTGTTCAGTCAATGAATACTGGTTTAATGAAAGAAGGGCTGAACTAATGGGAGGAGAGAAAAACAGTAGCAAAGGAAACTGCATTCAAAACCATGTGAAAAGGAAGCTTTAAACTGCGGGGATGGTTGTTAAGCCTGTGCAAAAAGCCTATGCCTTGCTCCATACCTGAAAAGCACTGGCCGCAACTCCAGGGTTTCTGAAATGAAAGACCACAGGATCACTCATCACCATGGAAACTATTTGGTTCTACTACCCAGGCGCTTCCTGAAGCCATCATAATTATATATTATCAATAATATTTTTCAGACAGATGCCTTCATTTTATGTAACTGAAACTAAAG
Organism: Cuniculus paca; assembly: GCA_004365215.1. Taxonomy (NCBI): domain Eukaryota; kingdom Metazoa; phylum Chordata; class Mammalia; order Rodentia; family Cuniculidae; genus Cuniculus; species Cuniculus paca. The sequence goes on along the minus strand of RJWT010023415.1, from coordinate 4,784 downwards.
GTCTTGAAACAATGATGAATTTCTGCAATTACTAGAAAGGTCTTTGGCCATGAATATGAATGACTGATTACATCCACCTCACGTAAAAAAAGCCACTGAAAGATCATTATAAGAAAGCTTACATAATGATTGGTTGTATGTTTGTTAACGAATGTGTATAAAATACATTTAATGTGTTTCACTCTTTTCAAGACCAACTTTAGCATTTACATGAAATGTAAATACTGTACCTAAGAGTTCAACCCAATGACATTCCTATTTGTTCCATTTTCTAGAACTCACTAAGGCTGTAAGTCAGTGGTAACCTATACCCAGTGTCATGATTTAAATGTCCCCCTAAGGACTCACACACTCACAGACAAGGTCAGTGGAAGTGAATGGATCCTAAGGGCAATATACTCACTGATGGACCAGTTCACTGATGCGCTTAGAAGAGGTCACTGCGGGTGTAGCCTGTAAGGGTGTAGTTCCCTCACAGGCTCCTCCCTTCCCTTTCTCTGCTATCTGTTCATCAGGAGGTAGGCAGCTTTCCTCTGCCCAGGCCGTTCCACCATGGCCCTTGCACCATGCAAGGACTGAAACTTCAAAAACATGAGCCAAAATAAACCTCTCTTCTTTTGTTGTTGGGTAACGAGTTCCCACAAGGAGAAAGTGACCTAGATACCCAGTAAGAAAAGCTAACGTTTCCTGAGCATCACTTGTGCCTGTGCTCTACCTCTGCATAAAAATTCTTCAATTCTAACACCGAGGCCATGAGTTCACGCTATCATTATAGTTCATCAAATTTAAGATACCATCAAGTATAAGATATTTCTTATACAATACTAAGAAAAAAACTGCCAATTAAACTATGACAAGTAATTGACAAGTTCATGATTCAGTGATATGAAGACATAAAAATGAATTTGTCCATACTCAGCTGGCTTCACTGCAGGGCAGCACGGCAGAGGGGCACTGCACATGAAACAGCTCACAGCAGGTGGAAGGAAGCGTGTGCTCAAGACAGGAGGGATATAAGTGTATGTATACACTTGAAGCTGTGAGTGCCACTGACCCAAATCCTCCCACCAGGCTTGGCCTCTCAGCTATAAACATATCCAGTATCACGCACCCATGATCCAGCCACCTCCCAAAAGCCTCACCCTTGTGGGGACATCCAGATGTAAGTCCTAACAGGCAAACTACCAGTCCATGAGAGAATCATGATGAAAAGTATACAAAAGTAGGAGAACAAAAGAACTGTAGGTCTACAAAGGCTAAGGACAATAGGGAGAATTTCAGAGGCCAAAATTCTAAAGATTTCCACTGCGTAGCCATACCATTGTGTGGCTGAAGGAAATGAAGATCAAAATTTTTGGTTGATAAAGACAAAAGAATTATGAAGTGACATTATTAAAAGAATCAACAACTATGATGGTAAATTTCTAGTAAAGAATACCTTATATTTGTGTAATGGTTAACAAGTATTCACACTTATATTCTCATTAAACAGATAAAAGAAGATGGAAACAGATATGTCCTTTAACAGGTTTGGGGAAATTTCCATAGAATCTGCTGGCTTTCACTTTTCTTTATTCCTTCATCTGTCCTACTGCCTAGGAAGGAAATGGTGCAGCTATCTGGGCCAGGAGGTTAACACTACAAAAAGCATGTCTGCTTTTACAAAATGACTTCTGCTCTAAAATACAATTATAACTGCTAAACGCTAAAGGCTGCTACCGAGAGAATTGAGACATAGCAAGTAGAGGATTATGTACCACTCTTGATAATGTAGATGGAATTAGTGAAAGTGGTTTTTTGGATTTACCTGGTATCAACCAATTTATTCCAACAAAACTCCCCACAGCCAAACATTCTGACAGAGAAAAATGGAAATAACCAAATTCTACCACCTTAGCAGGACCTTGTCAAGTGAAGCACTACTAGAAGAACGTGGTATCAGGTGAGTCCACTTATATTTTGGAAGACAAGCTGTTGGGGGGATGGATCAATGTGCAATCAAGCTACAGAACAGGCAAAAAGAAGAAACAGTATTATGATTTCTTATAATTCATGACAAATGCAACATTGGATGAAAAGGTCTTTGCAAATAGAAAAGTGATCAATTCTGAGGTTAGGCTAGGTCTGTGTGGCAAGTCTATGGGTTAGAACTGTGTTGGCACCCAACATACGGTCATGTATGCTTAACAAATATTTCTTTCTTAAATTCTCAGTCATTGGTGGGAGGATACTTCCTTTACCAATTGCATTACACATCTGCCAATCCAATATTAAATGTGTTTGAAACAGAGTCAGGAAACTCCCAATTAGTGTTCCTTGGCAAACTAAGACAAGTTCTTTCTTAAACCTGGCACAAAAATATAAAATATGAAATCATAACACAAAAGAACTCTACAAAACAGCAAACTTTGCAAATCTTCAAAACTTCAAAATCAAACATGGAAACATTTTATTTCCAAGTTCTCTGACTTTTCCCTAAGAATATTCACAAAGAATGTGATTACGGTAAAGCAAAGTTCCCTAACTAAATCAGGTCACCACCTTATTTTATGTACTGCAAAGCGTGTAGGGATGATGACATAAATTAGAGATAGGTTCAACTGATAATTACCAAACACTTGACTTCACCGAAAGATAAACTGTAATTTACCTTTATTTATAAATTATAATTTATTACCCTGGTTTTGAATTCTCAAGCATTTGCATATCTGACAAAAATTTCACATACTGAATTATAGTAGGGCTGTCAGGTCTGGTACAATCTGAAAATAGTCAGAAGGTATCAAGATTTAAAATGGATCACTTTTATAAATGTTCACAAACACAGTTCTTAATAACACCTTTGGAAATGAAAAGAACAGCACATTCTAGGATTTCCTACTTCTGCCCACAGTGTTCATGCCTATTATACTTTCAAAATACTGAAAGTGACCAAACATGATGAAGAATATCTCCAACTACTAACCCTAGTATTCTATCTCAGTTAGACCATAACATATAAGCAAGGATAGAGAAGGGAACCAGACTCCAGACACTCACTCAGATAACGACACTCTCGAGCCCCTCTTCACGCATTCCCTTAACATCCTCACAGGAGAGCTGCACTGTCGGTGAAAGAACAGGCGCAGGACTGGAGCTATGCAGGGGCAGCTGAGAGATATCTGCCTGTGGGCAAAGCCAGACAAAATCTGCTACCGTGGCAAGTGGTGGTCAAAAGGTCGTGCCAAGAAAAAAAAAAAACACTAAGCTACACAATGAAAATGGGAGGGTTAAAGTAACAGACCTTACACTCTGGATTCTGACAGCAGTGATGGACAACCCTCACAGGAAGAGACTGGGAATATAAAGCCCATAAACTTACGGTCCATAATTCTAGGTTTTGCTCATACTGGCTTGACAGGCTTCTCAAATCCGAGAGAAACTACTCGGAAATAAAGAGGAAAGACCCGCACTTCAGGCTTTATTTGGGATAAAGACCTGAGAGGGGCTGCTAGCTCCAAAGTGCCAGAGTAGCTATCTCAGTGTCAGGGGTTTACATATGGAGCAGCTAGGGCAGCAGAGAATGAGGAAGCTGGACGCTCACTACTCTGGGATGAGGTCCTCTATCTTTGTCTGTGGCCACTCATCCCTTTCTTGTTTGCCTAAGGTTCATCACTCTTGCAGAGCTGAGGGCCTCTTGGTCAGAAACAATCTGCTATAAACAGGACTTAATTAGGGCTACGGGTATTTTTACAAGGCTGAAACAACGTGAGGAAGGTCAGAACTCACGGGAAGATGTCCTTCAGACTTTTCCTTACAAACTATATTGATACAGTGATCGTGCAGCACTTTGAGAATTCAATGGATGCATGGCTTAACACGAAATAGTCTCTTCCTTAGAAATATATCCAATGAATTCCTCATTAATAATTCATCTTAGGCGAACCTATTAAGCAATGTGCTCTTCCTCGTGTCAGTTCACGGTGGATCCCAAGCCCTACCTGTCTGGAGGTGAAAGGACAAAAAAGAGATCTGGGTTCAACCCTGGAGCAGCCCTGACGTTTGCGCATCCACGGAGCCACAGGCGACTTCTCCCCACCCTGAGCTCCCCTTCCCTAGAAAAGGCTCGGGCTGGATGATGGCCAATATTCCTTCTAGACTAGCAACCTACGAATCTACAAGGAACGGAAATCCGGGCCACATCGCTTACTAGGTTTTCTGCAGGACGTCAGGATAGTCAGAAAAAGGGGAAGAGGCAGGAGCAAGAGGAAGGAGGAGAAAGTGAAGAGGAGGAGAAGACGCAGATTTCCAGGGAATGCGCCACCCTCAAAATTGATTCTGAGCGGCTCTAAGAACAGAACTGGGATCCCACACAGGTCATATGAAAACCAGCTGCGCCCTCAACAGCGGGGCGGGTGTGAGCACGGACACCTTCGTGGGCTCTGCAGAAAGCGGAGGAGCGCGTGTGGCTGCCGCGGGTCGCGGAGAACCACAGTGCGGCAGACCCAGCTATAGGCCGCCGGTCTCCAGGGCCGCCCCCCGCCCCCAGTCGCCCGGACGGGCGGGTTTCGGGCGCGACAGAGACCGTGCAGTAGCTGCCGGACCCGGCCCGGTCCCCTGCCCGTGAGGCCGCGCGCGGCCCACTCCGCCTCGAGGCCGCCAACGTCACCTGTGAAAGAGTCGGGGTAGATGGACTCCAGAGCCTCCAGCTCGTTTCGCTGTTCCTCGCCGTAGTCCGTCATCGCGGGCCTGACTGCTGCCCATGGATCACGCCCGACAACCGGGGACCGCGCTCCAGTTCCGAG
>RJWT010023414.1:0-16832 GCA_004365215.1 Cuniculus paca | reverse complement strand
TTTTTTCCTATTGAGAATTTACCCAAACCAAAGGTGGTTCATTAGGACTCCACAAATACAACATAATTAATTCAGGGACTGTTGTTCTACCTGGCAGGTGGAATGGCAGTAAAGATTTTTTCCTCCTTTCATAAAATTAACACCACATTTTATGAGTTTTGGGGGAGGCAATAAACATGTCTTTCAAATGGATTTGATTGTGCTGAAGGAAGTTCTTAAATACATTAACAGAAAGCCACAATGCCCCACAATTGCAAGGTGAATTTTACTACCCTCATGATTCTCCATTATTCTATGCAAAGGGAGGAATGAAACCCAGTGTGGCTTTTTTGTCTGGGTTCCAGGGTCACAAGGTCCTGAGAGCCCTCTAAGAAGCCAGAGAGAAGCCAGAATATAATACTCGCATAGCCTCCCTCCACTCAGCGAGGAACAGGAACCTACGCAGTCACATGGAAAAGGGCTGACTGAGCTGAAAAAGAGACGCGATTTATTAAGAACATACCACAGACCAACTCCTCGGCCCTTTGCAGGCATAATCACACTTGTCTTCATAAATGCTCTGCAAGACAGATGTCACTGGCCCCATTCTAAGATGAGAATATGAAGGGTAGACAAATCCAACTATTGAAGTACAGGTAGCAGGTAGTGGAAAAGTCAAGATGTGACCTTGAGACCTGGAAAACCCTGCTCCTTCCTCCACACCTTTGCCATATCCAACCTACAGGAGTCTCTAAGGACAGAATTTGTCTCCTACTTTTTTTTTTCCTGTTTACAAAGAGCTTCCCTCCCCACCCCTGATAGTTAAAAGGTCCGTTAAACTCTATTTGTTCTATTGAAGTTACATTCATACCTCATTGGTTAAGTAGTAACTTTTGAAACAAGAGCATTATGCTTCAACTTTTTTTTTTATTTTCACTTCTTTTATGAGGAAACATGGACTGAAACCCATGCTACCTGAACTACAGATGGCAAGGGTCTCAAACCAGTTCTTCTATACCTTTTGTGGCAGAGATGGGCAAACTGAAGTGAAGAAAAGCAATGTGATTTTCCCAAAGATGCCCACTTTATAGTGGCAGAGTCATGTCCTACCTCGGCCCTCCTCCTGGATATGTCTCTCTGAAGACTAATGCAAGAATCAGTCAGTGTGCGGGTAATAAAAAGCAGCCCCAACAGCTAAACAAATGAGGACAACAGAAATCACATCACAGAGGTGTAATTAGGTAAACTATGGACACGTTAGTAGAATAGTATAACATAAAAGAATCATCTATAAGTACAAGTATCAAACAGAAAACTTCAGACACAATTTTTTCAAGTTTTTATTAGTACATGTTTGCATTACGTAAGATTACGTTCCTTATAGAGAGTAGCACCAATACATAGTACTTCTTGCTTCTTTTCTTCATCCCCATTCTGTGTTGAATGTAATAAACAGGTTAAGGAAGGAAACATTTGTTTCTACTGCAAAACATATAATTTAGTACAACATAGTTTGTGGACATGCACATATGACATTAAAAGTATCCGAACACAGACAAAGCAAATTAAGATCTGGTCACCGTTAGAGGAAAGAAACAGAGAAAGAGGACCAAGAAGGAGCGCCTATGGGATTTCAATCTTATACATACGATGTTTTATTTCTCTAAAATAAGCAAACAGATAAAAGCAAAGATGAAAAAGGGAACTTTTAACTTGATCTGACTTCAAAGCAGAGAAACTGAGTTAAAGCAGAGGCTCACCAATATTTGAATTAACACTTTTCTGTTTCTTCCCTGACAGAATTAAGAAAATGTGAAAAATCAGTATGTCAAAAATATTTTAAATAGTCAACAATTTTCTTATCAGAATCAAGACAGAGAAGAGATGATGGAGGGGAGAGAGGCTAATTTGGCTGGAGCATAGAGTAGACATCCGGAGCAGGGACAGGTGAATAAAAAGAGTGGCTACAGTAAAGAAAACATCTTTCCTAAATTATGTGGAAAAGGAGACGGTTAAGAGAGAGAAATCAATGCCACCAAATGTGAGGAACCAGTAGAAAATCAAGATGCCTCTCACAAACCAGACCAGCTGTCTGTGAAAATCAGCAGCATTAGGGATCAGAGAAGGTCAATGGATCCTTAAAAAACCAAAAATTTTTCAAAGTCCTATAAATGCAAATCAGAGGTTCTTTGGAGGGGTTGAATTCCTCATCAGAGGAAAACTACAGGGACTCAAGCTCTGTATTAAGCCTATCATGCAAAATCTCAGATTCATCTAGAGAGAAAAAAAATTTTCTAAAGAACAATTTTAGAAATAGACAATCTTGCCTCCCCATACCCCTTTCAAAACTCTGCCAAAACAGCAATGCTGTGGTAATCCACTGGGCTCTCGTCCCACGAATGCGGCTGGAATACTGAAAGAACGCTCTCCTTTTGAGTTGTAGAAATTTCGCCTCCAAACAGTTCGGGGCTTTGGTCAGGATTTGAGCTTGTCAGGATGTTGGTATAAAAGACTGGGAGCCAAAGGGCAAGGGTTTTTTTCTTTTCTTCTATTTAAGTGAACAGGACAAGGGAAAGAAGCCCTGGACTTTCTGGGCTTTATTTTTATCTGGAGATCAATTTCTACAAGTTCCTATTCTGCTCTGAAGAGCACCTGCATCAGCTGAGGGTTAGCTGCAGTTAGGCTGCTGGGGAAGAATGATTAGTATTCACTCCAGAAGAAAAAAGTGTCATTCTTAAAACCAATGGCTATATACTGGACTCACTCTACAACATTCATTTATTCCATTTTAAGGGAGCCCACTTGTCTTAGATAAATTCCATGCCGAATCTCTTCAGCCACTTCTCCTAACATGACCTGTCTTATCAAATGAAACTTCATACCAAATAAATCAGTAGGTTGTTTCCAAAGCAGGCCATGGCTATAGCAGAGAACCTAAATTCATCTGAGTTCCATCACTTTGGAATATTTTTATGTGATCAGAATGCCATTGTAAAGGAAGAAAGATTGTATACATAAATTGCTTTCCCAATCCTCCAGGGCAACAACAACAAATTTTTCTTATTCAGCAAAAATATTTTGATTAAGCTTCAGGTTTCTTTCTCAAAATGGACTAGTGGGAAGTTGGAAATAATTTGTTAGAATCCACTTGTGTTTTGTTTATCCTCCATTCTGCAAATCCTCAAAGTAATACCTTTCATTGTTTTATAGTGATATTATGATTCAATACATTTATATATTTCTTTCCCTTCTGAGCCCTCTGTATAACCTTCCTATCAAGCCCTTCGAGGGAAAAAGAGAAAATGGGACATCTCTGCTACTGGAATAAAGCTGACTGTTATCAGGTCAAAGGCACAGAATGTGTAAGGACAAATTGAGGCAAAAAAAAAAAAAAAAAAGCCATTCAACCACAGTGGAGCAATGTCATCTGTGTAACTCCTTGGTAAGTTGTAGATGTCCCAATTACCAGGACCTACCTGCCTTTCTCCGCATCAGAACCAGCGCAGGCTCTTGTCTCTAGGCCCCTCAGCACACATACTCAACCCCTGCCGAGATGGATGTCTCAGGACTGGCAACTGTGAGTGCCCCCCCAAGAGGTCTTCCTTAGTGCTGCCCCTATTACCCAGTACAGTGGGTTTAAACATCAAGCATTTGTTATTTACAGAATGAGGAAATCAGCAAACATTGTGAACTGAACCCCTCCAGCTCTACTAACAGGGACCTCGGGCAGGGCACTATCGGCACTCACCTAGAGTATGACAGACCACCACCAATTTACCCGTGAGAGACCCAAAGCATCATAACACTGAGGGCCACCAGAAAGGAACAAAAGGAGGAAGGAAGGAAGGACGGACGGACGGACGGACGGATGAACCTTTTCAGTGCTAGCACTGAAAGTACTATTATTGCATTTACAGATAGGCTTAAAATCAGAGAAGTTATACAACTTACCCAGGAGCGTACAGCAAATAACTGGCAGTCAAGTTCTAAACTTGGAAAGTCTGACTCCCCACTTCAAGACCCTTGACTACATGCACCAAAATGTATCTCACAGAACACACTACTCCTCTGAGCACCTGAAAGGTGTTTAGTGAAACCATAAAAATAAAAACAGATGATCAAAGGCAGTTACAAAATGGTACATTAAATGACCTCTTTTGCAGAAAGATTCCACAGAGCTTATTTTTTTTACATTGCTAATGAACACTGTAAATCTCCTACAGAAGACCAGAGACCATGTGCATCCCATACTCATCAAGGGGTTGTTTTCTTTGGGAAGCAGTTGTTGGACCAGGTCCCAACTGGATAAGCACTAATACACATGTTCCCAGGGTCCTTAGAGGAAGGGGCTGCTAATACGGGAAAGAAGCAGGAGCACTGGTAGCTCTGGAATGGCTGAGGAGCTCTAGACTTTAGCCAGCCTCCTGCAAGGGCCATTATTGGACCCCTTCTTCCCCTTCCTATGGAAGACAAGAATCCTGTCAGCCTCTGCCTGGAGCTCTTGCTGACTGTGCACCTTACCCGATTTTCTCTTGCAGACATCACAAAGAAAATTTCTTGCCTGAATAATTGCCCTCTTCACTTCTGAACTCTTGACCATCCCTTCTATGAGCATATGTGGCACTGAATCATCAGAAGAAAAAATGAGTATGTTTCTTTGCCCTAACCTCACTAAGACTTCCTTTGGGAAAACAGAAGCTGATGGCTGTTATATTCCACTGAGCAGCAATAAGGATTTGCTTAGAGGTAACCAGTTTCAGAGTACCAGTACTTCCAACATCTCTGGGGTCAATTACACGATAGGTGCTAGATCCATGCAGCCCTGTTCAAAGCTCGGTAAATAACTGCAGGCAGGGACCAATTACAGCTCAGTAACTATTTCTTAAATACTTTGGGTCTCCTAACTATCCATGCCAACACCTAAAATCAGAAGCCATGGGGGCATTTCAGAGGGTAAACTAGAGTGCTAGGCTGTTAAGTCTGCCAACCCATGTGACACCTAGAGCCCAGGACCCTAAGACAATGGTGACACAGAGAAGCTACCTGAGTCCAATAGATGTAAACATCACTGAGCAAGTATGTTTGGGGGCTCCTAATCACAGTTATTAAATCACCAAACATAATCTTTAAAAATATGGCCTCATGATGTCACTATCCTGCTCAAGAACTTCCTATGGCTCCCCACTCCCAAGAAAAAGTTGTAGAATGGTAAGGAATGCTCCTCATAACCTACCCCAAATCACTTCATGATTGCACTATACTAGAATTCCCATGCTGGGCCTCCCTTCTCTTTCAATCCCCTTACGTCTCAAGCCCAGTCCCTACCACCTCCATCAAGAAGCCCCTCCCACCCCATCCCAGTCCATATGTGTCATCTGAATTCTGAAAATTTCCATTTCTACAAAGCATAAGTTTTCCCCCACTGCCCACCTTAACTACATTTGGTTCCTTCAGCTTAGGAGAGGAAACGACTTCCCCCTGCCACTGACGATTTCCACAGCAGCTCAGCCATTCTCCTAGTTTCTGAAAGATGAAATGTTGCACATCTCCATTGCCTGTGGTTTATGTTTCACCGAGTGGTGTCAAAGCTGATATAGTAAGCTCCAATTTTTATTGAGCAGCACACGGTGTAATTGATGATGTCTGCTGAGGCTGGTATTTTAAGTGAAAGCTATTCTCGGCTCTGCCTGCTCTCCCCACAGCTTTGCGTATAAATAGCCAATAGCAGTGACACCCGAGCTACAAAGCGGGGACACTTGGCGAAGGCCCTCAATTATAGACCGTGAAGTCATGATGTTTTGGGGGTGACTCATTTGAGCAAAGTCAGTTTTCAAATATGCAGAGTGGGAAAAAGAGATAGCAGGGTGGGACTCTTGTTAAATACAGTTAACACTCCCAGTAGAGAAAAATCCTTATTTGGACTTCTACCTATGCAGATGTAAATGCCATTTGCTTTTTGGTAGTAAATGTTTCAGTGTAACCCCAAAACCAAGGGTAATAATCATGCATACCCCCTAAATAGCAATTTACACTCACCTCTATGTATTTCCTCCTCTAACATACAGTAGTGAAAATAAAAATGTCTTCCCTTGGTCAAGTTTTTGCATTTGTTTGCAAGCCTTACAGAAGAATAAATATGACAGCTATTTGATCCCTGTAGTACAAGAACCTATTTCAGGTTCTTAGCTAAAAACCATCAGTTCACTGTAACTATCAGTAGTTGAGTTGCCTTCCCCAAGCAAAAGCCTGCTAAGGACATCTGTACATGGGCTTGTTTCTCAGAGCACAGATGGGACTAGAGGCTCTGCATCTAAGAGTATGTTTCGTGAGTGAAGTTTTATCCCCTAAAACATTTTTAAAAATTTCATCAAAAAGTTTTCACAGGAATTTCCTAACCTAAATTACCAATGCCTTCTTGTACTTTAATGCAAATTATTGTGATGATTCTGTCATTATCAGAATTATACAGTAGTAACAAGGAAGCTAAGACATGTGTAGTCCAGAGAGAACCTGGATACCCTGGCCCTCTCCAGAGTCCCTCACATGTCCATCTCTACCCACAACTGCTCCACGCGCATTAACATATCCCCCTGCAATTGCTGACTGACTCATCTCCCTGTTTCCCATTCTGAATCCCATTTTTCACTCTCTCCTCAGTACTTGGCTTGGCACTTGTGCAAACAATGGCAGCTCAATAAATGTTTAAGAATGTAGGAATGAATAAGCAAAATGTTATGCTACTTCGAGGTGCAAGAGAAATGCATATGTGAAAATTTTAATACCAAGTTTGCTGATAAGAAAACCCATGTCCATAGGGGATGACCCATGAAAGTGACAAAGCCAAAGGCAGAAGGGGGCGTTCTGCACAACATTACAGGTCATTGCTTCCCTCCAAGCTGGCCAATGTGATCACATGGAATACTCAGTGCTTGGAACTAAAACTGACTCAGAGAAGCACAAGCACTTTGCGACATGTAGGGAGTATTCTTCCTCAGAGTTTCAGAATTAATTACATACATGGACTTCAAGTACAATCTACCATCATTTTCAGCAGCAGAGTCTATGCCAGCCCTGCAAGGGATGATGAGAAGAACAGGATTCATGGCAGGTCTTCACTGTGCCTTAAGTAACTCACACGAGCGTACAGTTAGTGATTTACGATAGCTTTCCTTAGTCTATGCTTGCTGGGCTGAGTTGAAAAAGCCTTCTGAGAACCACACTTAACCCCAAGTGGTCAGTGAGCCAATAACGAAATAAGCTTGTATTTAATAACCACAAACAAGTTTTTTTCTTTTTCAACAAAGTAAACATCATTGCCCTTTAAAACATCCCCGGATTAACCTTTCTTCTTTTTAGATAAAAAGATTTCATTTTTATGGTTCATGTGATTTGGGAAGCAACTCTAGGTATAGTATGTTCTGTGAGTAAAAGTGCTGGATTCAGCCCTGCAATTCACCAGGTTAGTCTGAAAACCATTTCACTAGTTTTTAAACAAAATCAATAATTGTACAGTCAATTCAATTTAAAAATTGTTTAAACTTGTCCTAGACATAACCTCAGACAGATCCAATTTTATAAAATAATTTCTATCACTCCACTCAATTCAGTCCCCAAAGTCAATAAAATAGGACAGCCAGTGGGCTTTTTGGGGAGAATCAACCTGGAACACAAGGAAGAAAAAATGAGACAGCATTTGTTTTGGACTACACAGCAAAAAATGTTGCATCCTTTACCTTGGTCAAAGGGCTTGTTGGGATTCCAGTTTCTGAAATAATCATCCTACAAAAGGAAAAAAATACAAGACAAAGGTCAGATTTCAGAAGACTTTTCCCATCACTATATAAAAACTTGTCTTTCTTCCTGTTTCCCAAAACACAAAGGAAAATATTCAGCTTAGAAATCTTTCCCCAAACTGTTATTAATGTGCAATCGAAAATATCTATTTGCTTTTCAAGTTCTTGTCATTCAAATTCTGCACATTAAACATTGAAATGGCATAAACATCTCACCCCTATATGGAAAGTGCATTGTGCTTCTTGGTTTGACACATGAATCGAGACACCCTCTGAGTGAGTGCGAGGTGTTTACTATCAATTATACTGGAGGTGATGCCTGGCCGCTTTCACCTATGATTAAGCCTCTATGTTTGTAACAGCTGGTAATTCAACTGTCAACGTTTCTTTTACATGGAGACATGTATCTTGTGGTGCACAGTTCCAGTTTTCCAACACTCACAACAGAAAAACAGAGGGTCATTCAAACATTAGAAATAACCACTGGCATCTGTTTAGCCATACACCATTGCTCTGGGTATTTAGAAGGATGGAAAAACAAGAGCTGGCCAGCCTGGTCTATAGGCTGCCATGTTTTTTTGCACGTACTGTGCATCAACGGATGCTCTGAGGCTGGGGAGCTCATCACCATGCGATTGCCTAGGACACTCCATCATAGTTATATTAACCTCTTTACTGCTTCAATAGCCCTGTCCTTCCAAACCTCCACTGCATGCTTACTTGTTCTTTTTCCTGTGCATGCATCAGCTCCACTAGTCTCACATACACACACACACACACACACACACACACACACACACACACACACAGAGCCAACAAAATTTGAGCCATTTGCCAGCAGAAGAGGTGTCTGTCATACCTGCATGTCATCCCCACACCATTAGGGTGTTGGCCTCTTTAATAATGTGAAGGTTTTGGCTAGAAACTCAGCATGTTGCAGATATTTTCACAAAGCTGTCCAAAATTAGGCCTCTATTTCTCTTCTGGAGAAGTTAATATACATCAAAGTGCACAATTAGTTTAAATTATCATCCATGCTGTCTCCTGCTGCAGTTTATCTCCAGTAAAATCTCCTGTGAATTTTATCGGCCTCTGTGTTGTTCAATTACCTGGCTTTATTAGATCCTGGTTGAGTTCACCTAAACCCTTAAATAGATTTTAGGAAACTGGATTTAGAGTAAAATCAGAACATATTGCTTCTCGGCCAATGATTTCATTTTTCAGAGCATGAATAAACATGAACAGGTTGCTCTGGATCCTAGAGAATCAGCATTAAACTATTTTTAACTCCAAGTAATTGGCCCACTTTGCTCTGGCCTTAAGTTTATGGCCTTACTAGCCTTGTACCCAACTGGTTAGGGAGCTATTGGTGTTCACACCATGAAATATCACTGAGAAAGTTTAAAACAATCTTTCTACAATATCTCTCTCTCTTTATTATTTTAAACATAATGTTGTGAAATTGTTCTGTCTAACAGTAGGCAACCAGTGTTAAATGATTTTGAGGTAAGAGGCTGGATGATATGTAGGAAATTTAGCACTTGATTTCTCATTTTGATGACTAGTATAACCTTAGCCTTACACAACCATATCACTGACTGAATCTGTTATTACACAACAAGGGTAAGAAGAGAGATAACCCACAATGACCTTGTTGTCACCACAGAGGAAAAAAGTAAATAATGCATGCATCCTTCTCACTGTGGTTCATCAATGCTCTCTCTACATGCAGAGAACAGCATTGTGTCCACTGGCCATGTGGAATCTTGTAAAATAATTTCTACTTGTACATGCTGTTCTAGGGCATGAAAGCCCTTGGAAGCTTAAGATGTGTGTCCAACAGGGAAGGACTGGAGCCAAACACAAGTCCCTTTACTTTAATTTCACACACCACATTCTCTTTGATGTCAAAGAAAGGTGTTAGCAAGTCTCAAGAATGGACCATTCCCTAGTGATTTCAACATATTTTATAACTTGGATGTAACGTGAAGCATTATTCTGAACCTTATCACTTTCCCAGGTTAACTATAATTATCATTTTTATGTAATTTTTAGGGAAAATCAGTTTTAAGTATAAAGACTCTAAAAGCAGGTAACTGCATTAGAATATTTAAAACTCATTGCAAATATAATAATAGTGCCTAATTACTTCAAAATGTGAAAGGACACCTTGAGTGAAAATTCATTATGCAAAATAAGTCCTTCAAACAGCCCCTTGACCAGCAAGGCCAAGCAGAGACAGAAAATTATTTCCTGTATCTGATTGCTTCTACCCTGCCTTTGGAAACTAGATTGTCAAAGCAAAAACTAATGAGCCAGGATTTGATAAAACTTTTCTTATAGCTTTGGATATAGCTGATAGAAAACCGCTTATGAAAGTCAAGACCATGAGTATGTGTGAAGTACCCCATATGGCAGAGCCCACCGGGGGATGGCCATTGAGTACTGGGAAAGAAGGTTTCTAACAGTCACTGTTGTGTCAAGAGCAGAGTGTGAGATGCAGGAGTACTCATAAATACTGTGCCACACTTATTAGCCACACAGTAAGTTCAGATAGGCTGGGGCTGTTTCGATTAATTTGCTCATGTCTGGGAGGATTTCTGGTGAGGCAGCATCTGAATTCATATGCAAAAAGCCACAGATAAAAGAATGCCAAATGCAGAGTTTCACTTCCTGAGAATTTGCTCTCTTTTGCACCCCATCTAATAATCAGGATGCTTCAGGGACACAGCAACAACTATCTGTAGTCCTGAACCAACACTCCATCAATGCCAAGGCTAGTCACTTCTCTAGGGCCCAAGATCGAAGTGAAACCTTTCTTCTGACTCTCTATTTAAATAGAAATATATAGAATGTATTTTTGTTGTCAATTCTCTCAATCCTCACTTTAGGAAGCAGTGTGCCTGCTCCCCTCACCAACCTAAAGCGTGGTGAAAATACATGAAATTGTGTTCTCGCTATACAGACTTCAGAATTCAGGTCAAATACCAGCAAAGTGCAGGACTTTAATAGCCCTTACATCTGACCTTGTTCTGGCCCAAGAAAGTGTCAACCTGTTGAAATTCAGAATGTGGAAAAAGGCAAATTAGATAGATGAAACTTTATAGGTAAGGATCGGTTTGAATTAGCCTCTTGATTTGTAATTTTATTTAAAAATAGCTTTAAAGAAAAAACTTGCAAATATTCCAGTAACAGCTAATTTTACATATGACCAGACCAGAAAAATGCATTATCTAAATAGTCATTTATTAAATTCAATAACTCCCATTAATATATTTCACAGGTTGGGCATTGAAGGGTGGCAATGTTACCACACATGTATATTTTATGGACCATGCTGCGGACTGTAATTATGCCAGGCCTCTTACAAGGCAGAGCAAAGCACAGTCTTGCTCTAAGTTCCAGCTAACCACATGAAGAAAAGCCGATTCCATTTCTTTGTACCACATCATAAGTGAAACTTATCCAACTCTATTATAAGAACTGTTAAAAATCTGAAAGAAACAATCAATTTAAACAGTGGCTCAAACTCAAGCACACTGAACAATGTCTGAAATCATATGAAGTATTCCGTGGCAGCAGAAAACATTGTGAAAGTCAACGTAAAGACCAGCATAAGAAAATGATGAATCATTACAAGTCCAGGATGAGGAAACAGGAAAGATATGGTACTGGTGATGGAGTAGAATAAGATATTGGTAATGACTAAGGCTGCTGCTATTTCTTTATCCACTGCAACTGATCACAGACAAAACCATATTTCTCCATTTATTTCACTAAATATCCCACTAACATAGTACTGAATGCTGTAAAACTTGGCTTCCAGCAGCTGGTGTAAAAGAATTAACTCTGGGTTTTTAAGTAGTTTAAAGAGAGAATCTGCGCTGATCAGTATCAATTGAAAAGAAAATCTGGATGGATGGATGGATGGATGGATGGATGGATAGATGCGTGGATGGGTGGATGGGTGGATGGGTGGATGGATAGAGATAAAGCCAGATATATTGCATATATAATAGACATTAATGAAGATATATTAATGTGTAATAGTAATACTGTAAAATGTTTGAAAAAAATTATGCAATATTGAACAGATGTTTTTCCTTGTCATTATTCCCTAAATAATATCTTGCAACAATTATTTATAGAACATGTACAGTTTTATTAGCTATTATAAGGAATCTAGAAATGATTTAAAGTATATGAGAGGGTGTACATAGGTTCTATGCAAATACTATGCCACTGGATAGAAGGAATTTGAGCATCCATGGATTTTGGTATCCTCAGGGGTCTCCCACAAATATTAAAGGATGATTACACACATAAAGAACATTACAGGCATGGAGCACACCTGTAATTCCACAGTCTAGGAGACTGAGGCAGGAAGATCACAAGTTCAAGCCTAGGCAGGATAACTTAACAACTTACTGAGATCTTGTCTCAAACTAAAAAAAAAAAAATTAAAATTAGTATGGGATTGTAGCTCAGTATAAAGGTGAGTTCCATACCCAGTACCACACACACACACACACACACACACACACACACACACTCACTTTGACTGATAATGTATCCTTCAATGAAATTTTAAGTCTGCTTAATATGAAATGATGCCAAAGTATTCCTCTTACAATGTGGGTGATTAAGCCCCTTCATCATGTATGAGGCCCAATCAATGAGAAAGTCTATGATTCCAGCTCATTTTCAATAGGAACATGAATTTTCTTTCCCCTGTGCCACAGCGAACACCTGATGCAATTTAGCTCGAATATTCCCCAGGGATTTGCCTTTCAAGAGGTTTCTATTTCAGTTCCAACTCTGAGGAAGTGCTGGGGGGAAGATCCAAACTGAAGCCACTCTGGGAACCCAACTGCTTTGGCTGATGATTATGAAGATGAGGGTGTAATTTATTATATACTGTGGCTTTAGATACCACAGATCAAAGATGTTTAGCTCACACGAAAGAGATAATTTCTCCCTCATATATATTTTAGCTAAACTGTTTGAACCCTGCAGTTCCATGTGAAGAGTACCTGAGATAATACAAATTACTAGCCTGGAAAATAAATGAGATGCTCATTTGCCTTGACCAAGCTTGACAAACACCGTGCACAAAAGGAAGCAAGGTGCAATGAGGACAAGGCAGAAGGCAGTCACTCTGGGGTCATAGGTGGAGCCACCGCAAATAAATTCAAGTAGGAAGGACTGGGGATACAGCTCAGTGGCACAAATACCTGCCTAGCAAGCGCAAGGTCCTGAGTTTGATTCTTGGCACCAAAATATTAATAAATTAATTAATTCAAGCAGGAAAAGCACTTCCTGCAAGGCAATGGAACTAAGGCCAGATTAACTGATGTTACATGGAGGCATAGTACGATTTACCCAACTCAAAACCTTTAGAAAGAGATAATAAAGGGACTGTGGCCCAAATGCTCTTAAGGCGACCTGGTGCAAACCAGTTTAATTCATTTTCAGTCTACTCGACTGGGGAGAAGAGATCTGGTCTGTGGGTGGGAGCAGTATCTGTAAAATGATAGCAGAAGTCACTAGAAATGTGTGAAACTTCTAGACAATGTTCTACAAGTGCATCTCTAAATAATGTGGCATATTCTTGTCGTTTTAATTTATGTACAATGAAAATTCCTCCTATATAGTATAAACTGTCTTTTGAATGAAATAGCACAACCAGCTGCCCCTAACTGGTTGAGCCCTGAGGCCTCCCACACACCACTTGTCCACCAGGGTCTGGTAGCCATGTGTGTTAATCTATTTCCATCCACACATACCACCCTCCCCCTACCCCTTGTACACACATCTCTGGACCTAGGCTACTTCTCAACAGTGTGTCTCACTCACCTGCATAATCCCTAAGCTATTACTCAACAGCACACAATAAATCCTTGCTGAATTGCATCAAATATAAGTAAGCTGTTCCAGCTTTATTAACATCTCTGGAGTCCCTGTGAAATTCCCATAACTGTTACCGGTGCATATAACTACAGGTGGGCGTATGTTTATACACACACTCTAAATCACTTTCATCCTGAACAGTGCAATTCTTTGATAAATTGGTCTGACATTTGGTATAAAGTCCTGCAGGCCTTAGACAAAATGATTTAGAAAATAACGATGTCAGTTGCTCTGCTCTTTCAATAAATAACCCACCAGTAAAACACAGATAATAACTGACAATCATACTTGTACTGTAACTAATGAGAAAAGATAAAGCAGCAAATGGACTGTTTATATGCATTTGATAAATTGCATCCCCTGGATATTCCAGTGAAAAACAAATGTGTGTGGTACTGGTTCACTGAACAAAAACAAATATCTACTGATAAGATTTAAGATTTAGGAGAAAATTTACATTTTATTCGGCAACTATTTTGATACTACGTCTACGTACAGTTGAAAAGTCAAAAACCTACCTCAACTTCCTGAGTACGAAAGCATTTTAAATGAGAAAAAATAAAAGAATCATATCAAACAATAGGAAAAAATATATACATTTTTGATAATTGCATCTAATTTTTTAAATTCTTATAACATTAGAAAGACCATACACAGATATTGTCTCTTAAGTCACCTACCATCATTCCTTTGAAAAGATTCCAACAGCCATGGAGTTTATGGGAAAGAATTTGAGGTTCAGAGAAACAGAACAGGGAGAAATCCGAGTATGCTCAACGATGTAAGCACTACTACAGCACAGTTAGCAAAATCATGATGAAATCCAAACACTCAGTCATCATTACCATCTGTGGGAATTTCAAATGTGTAATTGTCTATGCCGTCAGACCAGGTAAAATTCAATAAAAATTCCAAGATGACATCAAAGACTGAGAATAACAGACCTTCTACATTTCTGGAAAAAAAAATCATTTTGCCTTGTTGCTCCAAAATAGCTTGAGAAAGCTTAAACCTAAGAAGCATATGGATTTACAGTCTTAGGAAATATGTAAAATGAATTTAGTTGGCATGGCATTCCAGTTGATCAAATGATTATAATTAACATACAGGGTTCTCCCTTCTTGGAGACTTTCTATCTGTCTCTGTGAGTCCATCCAACCTGGGGTGGAAAAAAGGACCCCACTAAGTTGTTTTCCCACAAACAGAAAAAAATGAGTCTGAGGTTCCTTCCTAAAATTATACTCTGAATTTGGGTTTTTCTTCTGGAAATCTGACTGGGTATATGATGTTCTATTTATACTATGACCAAAACAGTGGGTGTCTCCCCAGACTCAAAACCATTGACTTCATTAGCAAAGTTATCAAGTTGTCTGAATGAACCAAGAGTCGCTTTCTCAATATCTGAAAAGGACAGAAGAAGCCAGTAGCATGGAACTAAAGACAGAAGAGAAGCTAAACACAGGGCAGGGTTTGAAGTAGATGTGGGTTCCAATTCTGGCAGTTACCAGCTATGCGGTCTTGCACAACTCACTTGTGCTAAGTCATCTTCTTTATCCCTAAAAAAGATCAGTTGAACCTACCTTGAAGAATGGTCACTGATTTGACACTGAAGCCATATATTTAGTATGTTATCTGCCACATAGAGTTATTAAAAGATACACACTTTCATGTATACCTCCTGAGGCCTCTAGGGGTGGGATGTCCGAGGTACATAGACAGAAATATTAGGCTTTGTGGAAACACTGTAAATAACCTCAATTAAGGCAAACTTTATAGGCCATAACATGAGCTAAGATGAATAATATCAACAAGAATGAAAAATGGGATAGGGGAACTGGAGGAGGAAGGAGGGAAGGGAGGGAAGGGGAAGGAAATTAAAAAATAATAAAGAAACAAGCTGTGGTACATGCATGGAACCATGCCCCAAGAAGACTGTAAACTGCATAAACTACAAACCAGTACTAATCAAATAAAAACTAAATTTGAAAAATAATATTTCAATAATGTGATTTCTTGTACATTTAATTTTACCAATTAGATCCAAGTGAAAACCCAACTGCAATTGAGAAAAATAATTATGAAATCTTTTAAGAGTGCATAATTATTAATCTCATGTAATCTCATGTATGAAGAGTGCTTTAGGAAAAAAACTCAATAAAACTTAAAAAGTTGAGTTGTGTTCATTTATATCTGTTGAAAGGCCAAACTCTGTAAGGTTCAGTGACCCCAATCTAATAAATAGAAATATACTTATTAAAAAGAGATAATATCTATACCAATGGGGTGTTTTAGCCATCAAAGTGTGGTTTCTGAACCATTCTAAGGTATTACGTATCACATAAATGTACACGAATTAAAGTTTCAATTATGATTCACAGTGTCCTAATAAGGTGACTGGGTCCAAACCACAAAATCTTTGTGTAATCATCAGTTTGCACATAAGCAAGAGATAGAAGAATCCAAAAAAGTTCTGCCTCACTGGTGCACCTAACAAGGCCCTTGTCATCTTACAGCATCTAAAGTTTTATCTTCCAGAAAGAACAAATCAGACCAGCCTGATGCCCAGTCTTTCCAAGTATCACAAATTCCAAATTAATTAGGCGCCACCATCTTTTGGAGAGTGGCGTCCTTGCTCCGTTGCCTGGCAGGTCTCCATGAACACACAGCTGCTACCTTTTAGAGAAAAGATCACCCACGAGGACCCAGCCCCTTGCCCCCTGCCACTTGACCTGTGTGGGAGGTGTCAGCTTGAGAGATCAGTGAAAGCCATGGTTCCCTTCCTTGACTGAGCATGGTGGACTGAGGAAATCTCCAACCTCTGATGCAGGAGATGCAGACTGAGGGTGCTGGAATGTGGCTTCCACTTGGGATTTTGTGTAAGCTTTCTGAGTGATTCTAATGCATAGCTCCCAGTGTGGAAGGTCACACACTAGCTCAACACACTAACACCACAAGCAGCATGCCAGGTAAAAAAAGCCAGACATTCTCTCCCCAACTTCTAGAGCTTTCCACAGTAATCTCCATCTTCTACCCACACAGTCCAGCTGAGGTGTTCCCAGCTTAGTACACAGGACCTCTGTTTACCCAGATGCCTAGGCAAGACCCAGGCCATAGGATGAACTCTTCTCTCTTCCTTCCCTTTGTCAAGCC
>RJWT010023413.1:0-16827 GCA_004365215.1 Cuniculus paca | reverse complement strand
TTCCTAAGTGTCTTTAGTGGTGCTGTCATGGCTGGATCAGTTCAAAACATTTATTTTCCATGATCATTTTGACTTGGGGAAGAGCTAGAAATTGCATAATGTCACATCTGGTGAATAGGATGGATAAGGACACCATAATGCTTTTAAAAGCCTCCATTTCTGTTAACTGTCACTTGGCAGCAGCATTTACTGCATTTTTAAATCACATTTCATAAAGACATTCACAAAAGAGGACTTACAGAACTGCTTCAGAAAGTGATGAGAATGATGGAGTGTGTTCAAAGCAAGGGGAATATTTCAAGAATTAATGGCAATGTGTCTTTTCCTGTAATAAAGTTTTAAAACGTTGTCATTCACTATATTTTTGATTACTCCTGTATGTACTTCATACGTACATGAAAGAAAACTCAGGGAAAGAGTTGTTCTTAAATGTATGGCCTAGAACTCCAGTTTCTATAGCATCTTCATCGCAAGCAAAGAAAGAAGAGGATGGAAGAGATATGTTTTGGAGATGGGACCAGGAAAAACACAAAGTGAATAAAAGTAAGGCTCACATTCCAGATTTAAGTTTCTTCTCTCTCCAACTGATATAACACTCATGAGATTCACTGTCTTTCTCTTCCTACTATATAGAGGGAGACACCCTGAGAAAAGGTATTCTTTATAGGTGCAATTTTCACTTACAAAAGGGTAGCTTCTATGATTTAAGTGCTTCTATTGTGCCTGATGTTCGCAAAATAATCTTTTTGCCGATAAGGCATAGTATGCAGTGGCATATTCTGTTCTCCTAAAAAGCCACAGCTAAAGTTGCACTGAAGGAACAAAATGCAAGAGGAGGAGACAGAGTGAACCCAGAAATGAAGTTTTACAAGGTAGTCAGGGCCTCTGTAGGTAGACCCCTGAGTGCATGTATCTGAGAACTACTGAGAATCCTGAGAAGATAAAAGTGTAAACACCTTAGGTTGGAAGTATCCTAGGCCCAGGAAAGAAGGACCCGTGTGGAGACAGGAGGAGAATGATGCCAGAAGGGTAATGTGTGGGGTAATATTAACTATGCAACATACTGTTTGAAGAATTTTGTATATGTTAACATATTTAACATTTGCAGCAATCCTGAGAGTGTTTTACTGTTATTTCTATAGATGAAGTGAAGTAACAGAAAGCATTTAATTGTTTAACACTACTAAGCTAAGTTCACAAAGACAGCACATATGACATTTTAAATCCACTACTACAGTCTTAACAATTCTACTGATCTTCAAACAAATTTTGTTTGTCTTCTATTCCCAACCCTATCCTATATGCTGCTCATAGAATATCATCCTATTTCTCAGTCCTTGCCCTCACCAGGAGGATTAGGAGCTCAAGGAAATTGGATTTTTGTGGTGTATCCCAAGAAAAAGTTTCAAGTAGTTTAATTCCTTTTTTTTCTTCTGTATCTCTCTACTTCTTTCTATTTGATTATTGATCTAGGATCCATGACCTAGGTGCACTATAGACAGAATTTATGTATTGATTTTGCCTGAGAGACACGCTAATTTAGCACATCATTTCTGAGAAGGGTCATTTTGGTCAGCCAGACATACAGGCTTCACCTACAGTCATTTCTTTGATCTCTTTTGGTATCAAATCTATGGTATCTATGCTCCCTTGTGAATCAATCCTGTCAGTGCAGATGATAGCAGTTAGAGTAATGTGTATAGACTTGATTGCAAAGATTACATCTCTTGTCTCATCGAGTTCCTACAGCTCATTTTAAAGGAGAAATCAGAATTTACTCTGTGTGTATGGGTGTGTGTGTGTGTGTTTATTTCTTATTGAATGCAACTTGAAGAGAAAATTTTGAATGCCTTATTCATTTGCTTTGAAGAAAACTATAATATCCTCCCTAGAATGAAAATATGGGAACGTTTTCAAGGGCAGGGGATTAGAGAGCATTGGTAGGAAATAGAGAAGGTGACAAAGATCATTCATTCTTTTATATCACATAAAACCAATGTGATGAGGAAATAATATGAAAGTGAAACATATCTGATTATGGAAAATAGAATAAAAGAGAGATATTTCTCTGCTACCTTGTATAATGCGTTTGGAAAAGAAGTAGAACAAGAGGATTTAGATTCTAGTCTCAATGTTTTCCAAAGAGACTGTAGGACCCTGGACAAATATACTTTCATTTTTTCTTATATGAAATGCAAACAATAGTATCTAATTCATAAAGTTACAGGAATTAACTAGTTAGTGCATATAAAGTCAGCATGGAGTGACAAATCATAAATAGTAAATGTCAACTCATTATATTTAACTTCTTACAGCCTGTTTCACTCAAATAAAATAATTGTTTTGTAATTTTATAAATAAAAGGACCTCATATTATGTCTTCAAGCTCTGAAGAACTCTTTCATTTGGAGAACTAGTTTTCTTCCTTTGCCCATGTCCTATACAAAATGTATAAGTACCAATTATCTATAGAACAAAGAATAAACATCTTAGCCATGCATTTAAAAACTTTGAAAATCCAAGTTTTGTTATACTTTTCAACCTTATTTACAATGACTTCTGTTCACACAGCCCACCCACCAGTAATATACAACCACCTACTCTTTCATATATATGCAATGGGAGAGCCTAATGCTTTGATATTACTTATCCTACCTTGACTTGTGTCAACTAAACATTCCAAAAGATTTTCTAGCCATCAGTCAAGATTTGACTCAAATAGTAACCTTTATGGGAAATCTTTTTTATTCACTTACATGAAAGTAATCTTCTTTTGAAAATGTTTCCAGTACTTATTTGTGTCTTCTTTATGAAATGATTGTTTTCTATCCAACATTACAGTCAAATTATGTTATAACAGTCTGTAAAATATTTAATATGACCAAAATTGCTGACAGTCTCCCCATTTCAAATTGGTTTTGTTTCCTCTCTGTAAAACCATGTGGACTTCCAGGAAAATAGTGCAGAAGCAGCAACAAATCAGCCTGTTTAAAATTTGTAATACAGACACTGGAAAATAACAATTTGGGGAATCAAATAAAGAGAAAGGTATATCCCTGGGACCCAGGAAGGACCTGGGCAGAAAATTGGAGCCATAGAGAAACTGAAGAGACAGATTACAATTCAGAAAAAGAAGGGGGTGATCTGAACTTTCTCCCTGGCTACTGGCTCATGATGTGAGAAGAAAAGAGATACAGTAAAAGCAGGGAACTCCAGAGGTCTCCAGGGAGAAATGCACCAGTGGAAGAGAGCAGGGCATGCTGTGACCTATAACAACAGCTTGTAAGTGACTCATATCCAATCAACTGCTATGTTGCCTGAAAAGAGTGCTTGGTGGGATGTCATTTTATGATGGGACCAACTGAGCCCAGGACTCAGAGTAGCCATGAGTCGGCTTCATCTCATGACCCCATGTTAAACTACTATAGTGAGTGGGTGAGGGATAAACACAGGAGAAGTTAATAGTCAGAAAACTATGGTTAGCCAAACAAGAAACCCAACCAGAGGTTGGTCAGCACTGCTGTGGATTTGAAAGTCCCAGAACTAACACCCTGCCCTAACCCTACTGTCGGCTTGCAAGGATTATCCACCATGGATCTGGGTTTTGACTATCTTCTTTGTCTACCAGTGAGTGCAGAGTCACACCTTGAATTAGACACTGTCACAAAACTGTGGGTCCCAGAAGATAACACAGACTGGAAATCACAGAAACTTCTTTGCTTTGGTTTGCTTTGCCTTGGGTGCTTTAAAAAATTTGTTCTTTTGGTATTTTTTTTTTCTTGTTGGTTTTGATTTCTTTGTGAATTTGAACATTGTAGTTTTTCTGCTTTGTTTTGTTTTGCCCTTGCTTTTTTTTTTTTTCTTCTCTTCATACCTGTCTTCTTCACTATTTTTGTGAAGTTTGGGTAATCTTCCTTTGTCCTTCAGCCTTGCTTCTAATCTCTTTTCTTTTATTTGTATGTATTTTTCTCTTCTTTTAAATCTTTTCCTCTCAGGGCAAAATTTCTCTGTTGAGTGGGTACTTACTGTATATAAATATTCTGATTTGCCCTAGATTTTGTTATGTAGCTATAAATTTTGTGTCAATAGTGAAAGTGACAAATTATTATTTATCACAGTTTGTCATTTTCCAGTATATACTTGATGTTATTGTCATTACTGACTGCATTATTTTACCTAAGGTGACATAGTTGCTGTGATCACTGATCTTACTTGTATGCCAGTATCTAGATTTCTGGGGAACATAATAATATAGTTCAGTAACAAAGAATTTGGTGCTAGACTGAACAGGTTGCAACCTTTCATCCCTGTTAAACAGAAAAGGCAGGATCCTGGGACACACTTAATGACCAAAAAGCTAGCTATAACAAGAACACATCTCTGAAAAGTGGTCATTTCCTAAAGAAGTTTTCATACAAGTAATGAATCTACTTACTATAAGGAATTTACAGCCTCAATGCAGAAAACAAATAACCAAAATATAAAAAAAAAAACAGAAAATGAGAAAACACAGGAGCAAGATATAACACCAGACCTCCAACTCGCCCAAGGAAAATCGAAGGGGGACTGAGGTGAAATGATCAAAAGTCTCCCAGCTGAACTTTCTGAAATATTAGAAGCACAATTAAAGAAGTAAAGAATAAATCTCTAGACAAAAGCAAAACAGAAATAAGTGCACAGATAGTTAAAGAGATTAGGACCATGTGAAGAGTTGGTTAGTGAATCTAGGATATAAGCATATGAAAATAGAGGAATTTAGGAAAGATGGAAGCATGGAAGCCCACCATAGGAAAGAACTAGAAGAAAATACAAAAAATCAGTGAATGAAACAGTTTTTTAAAGGACAAATCCTTCTTAGTCAACCTTATCAAAAGAAGGAAAGAAAAGACAGAAATTCATGCGATTAGCAATAAAATGGGTGAAATAAAAATGGATCTTGCAGAAATGCACAATACCGTCAGTATCTACTTTAGGAATCTTACTCTAAAAGGATGGAAAATTCATAAATGGACAGATTCCTAGAGAGTGTGAGTTGCTAAAGTTGAATAAAGAAGATATAACAATTGAAACAACCCATTATAAGTCAATGAAATTGAAGAAATAATATAAAAATAATATCAACAAAGAAAAGCCCAGGTCCATATGGATTCACTACAGAATTCTTCAAGAAATTTAGAGGTCTAATACTTCAAACTCTTTAATGAAATTCCAAGGAATGTCATTCCTGGAAGCAAGCATTACCCTAATACAAAAACCAGAAAAGGATCTAACCAAAAAAGAGAACTACAGGTAAATATCCTTAATGAACATAGATGAAAACATCCTCAATAGGACACTGGCAAACAGAATATGGCAAATCATCAAAAAGATATACACCATAACCAAGGAGATTTCATCCCAGAGATACAGGGATAGTTCAATAAATGTAATAACCACATTAACACAATCAAGGAAGAAAAAATTAACAAAACCAAGGAAAAAATCAATAGATGTA
This sequence comes from Cuniculus paca, assembly GCA_004365215.1. Classification (NCBI taxonomy): domain Eukaryota; kingdom Metazoa; phylum Chordata; class Mammalia; order Rodentia; family Cuniculidae; genus Cuniculus; species Cuniculus paca. Next base: position 11,333 of record RJWT010023413.1, on the reverse strand, counting down.
TAAAAACACTCTTACAAATTCCAATGCCCATTCATAATAGAAACCCTAAAGAAAATTGGGATAGATGATCTTTATCTCATCTGATAAAAGCCATCTATGACAAACCAGCAGCCAACATCATACTAAATTATCAAAAACTGAAAGCTTTTCTGCTAAAATCAGAAACAAGACAAGAATCTCTGTTGTCACCACTCAATTCAATATAGTTATGGAAACATTAGCTGGAATAATTAGACAAGAGACAGAAATAAGGAGAATATGGATAGGAGAGGAAGAAGTTAAATTATCATAATGTGCTGATGACATGATGCTTCACATAGAAGACTGTAAAAACTGCATCAAAAGATTCCTAGAATTAATAAACAAATTCCACAATGTATCAAGATACAAAATTAACAGTCAAAAATCCTGTACACAAATAATAAAATCCCCAAAAGAGAAATTAGGGAAACAACACCTTTCACAAAGGTATTCAAAAAAAAATTAAATACTTAGGAATCAATCTGGCAAAGGAAGTGAAAGACCTTTACATTGAAAACTACAACTCCAAAAAAGGAGATGGAAGAGGATATCAGAAAAGGTAAAGATACCCTTTGTTCTTGGATACACAGAACAAATACAGTGGAAATAGACATACTTCAAAATCTGTTACACAGTTTTAACTCAATCTCAATCAAAATATCAATAGCATAATGCACAAAACTAGAGAAAACAATTCTAAAATTCATATGGAACCAGAAGAGACCCAGAACAGCCAAAGCAAACCTGAGCAACAAGGCTAAGGCAGGGGGGTGTAACAATCTCCAATTTGAAGTGATACTACAAAGCTACTGGAACTAAAACAGGATGGCACTGAAAAAACAAAACAAACACAAAGCTGATAATCAATGGAACAGAACAGAAGATGCAGAAACAAGTCCAAGAACCTTATCTTTGACAAAGGGGTCAAACATTCTCGCTGGAAGAAAGGTAATCTTTTTTAGTAAATGATGCTGGGAAAACTGACTTTCCCATGTTAAAGATTGAACCTAGACCAGTGCATTTTACCATGAACTAAACTAAAAGAAAAATGGTCTGAAATCTAAAATTGAAAACAGGGGTACTTAATCTCCTGGAAGATAGATTAGGTAAAACTGTTGAAGACATAGGTGTAGGCAAAGACTTTACGAATAAAATCCTGAGTGCACAGGAAATATTACAGAGTCAACAACTGAGAACACATCAAATTACAAAGTTTTTGCATAGCAAAAGAAACTACCAACAGAGTGAAGAAACAATCCACAGAATGGAAAAAAAATTACCGGCTACTCCTCAAACAATGGACTAATATTTAGAACATATAAAGAACTAAAAAAAAAAATCAGACTCCCAAATTCAAAGATCTAGTTCAAAAATGGGCATCCAAAATGAACAAGCACTTCTCAGATGAAGAAGTAAAAAAAGAATACAAATATATGAAAAAATATTCAACATCACTGGTCATATGAGAAATGCAGATTAAAACAACATCAAGATTCCATTTTACTCCAGAAAGAATAGTTATCATCAAGAAATTAACCTACAACAAATGAGGCCATGGGATAAAGAATTTTTCTCCATTTTTGGTGAGAGTGTAAATTGGCACAATCACTGTGCAAATCAGTATCAAAATTCCTCCAAAAACTAACACTAAAAGTTGTACTTGACCCAGGTATTGTTCTCCAGGACATCTTTCCAAAGGAGTTAAAAGCATCATACCACTATGATATATGCATACCATGTTTATAGCTGCACAGTTTACAATAACTAAATCTTAGAGAAAGCCTATATTACCATCAACAGATAAAATGATAAAGAAAATATGGTATTTATATACAATGTAAACTGCTCTACCATAAAGAGGGAGAAACTGGAGTCATTTGTATGTAAATAAATGCACCTGATGAATATACTTTTAAGTGAAATAAATCAGGCAGATAATTTTAGATGTCACATTGTTTCTCTTGTGTGAGAAATCCTTAGGGTAAATAAGGAGATAAATGGAGGATGGAAATTGAGAAGTAAATAGAATATGTCCAAATGGAAAGGAGAAGAGGCAAGGGGAAAGTGAAGAGAGGAAAAAGATAAAAAAAAAAAGAATGGAAAGAAAAATGAAAGTTAAACTTCTGTAAATAGGGAGGGCAAGAAGGATTAAAGGGAGGGGAATTAAAGAAAGGGAATAAGAATTAAGATATATTATGTACAAGTACAAATTTCCTATGATAACGCAATCATTAAGTCAAATATGTACTACTAATAAAAAGAGAAACAAAAATAAATCAATAAAATAATGTGGTCTCAGTGACTGCTTGACCCACAAAACTGTTGGAAGTGGCCTGTAATCTGATGCAAGTTCTTGGATTCAGGCATTAGGAGACTAGTACATGACTTCCTATCTCTTGAATACTTCTTTTAGGAAAAGCAGCAGCCATGTCCTACTCTGTGGTCTCCAAGGTAGAGAGGACACAAGGGCGCTTCTGTTGAATGTTTTTGAACCTGGCCTTCTGGCTATCAATTCCAAGAATCAATATACTCAGCACTGCCACTGTCCACCAGTTGAACATCATGGTTGAACACCATGGAGGGACTGTTATCAATACCAAGCAGAATAATCACTCACCTAGATGAGACCTATTTCAATGACTCACTGACAAAGTTGTGACATATATGAAAATGATTGATAGTTTAAGTTATTATTTTGGGGTATGATATGACCCAATATGTTCCCTCAAATTCTTAACTTAAAAATTAATAGGCAATAGGATAGAGTATGATGAAGTAGGACTTTAAGAGATGAGGACAAGTCATAAATCACCAGGGTGAAGTCCTCATGAATGGGACGAGGGAACTTATGAAAGAATTCAGGGTGTGAGACTGCTATTTCTTTGGCTCTTCTGCCACAGTAGAATGTAGTACTTGTCTGCCTTTCTTTGCTAAGTTTTCTTTCTGTTAAGTAAGAAAATTTTCAACTGCCACCAATGAACAACAGACCCTCACCAGGCAAAAAAGTGTTAACACCTTGTTCTTGTACTTCTCCACAGGAGTGAGAAAGACATTTTTGTTTCTTGTAAATCATGTAGTCTTGGGATAATAACAGCACAAACAAAGATAGGGTGTTTTTTGATGCAGTCAAAGATAACCAAAATGCCTTTCTTCTGGGTTCTGAGCTTTTTAATGTCAGAAGTTCTATTGCATTCATCCTTCCATTAGTTCAGGTACTTGCATGCAGCTAAGTTCTTCTTTAGAAGTGTCCTCAGACTCTCAAGTATTTTTCCAACTTGAATTTTCATCCTTGGCAACCCTGGAGCAGGTTCCAAACCTTTATTATGTACATAGTTATACATTTATAAAAATCACAAACGAACAGTAAAATGAAAAAGAAAGTACTTAATTTATGAATGAGAGCTAGGTGGATGGATGAATTAAAATATTTCCATTTGACCTCATGAGATATAAGTATTTCTTTTAAACTAATGATTAATAAAGAACCTCATTTTTTTGAGCCGTGGCTTTCTTTATTACAAGAGATCATGAGTACTACATTAAAACACCATGGACACAAATCCATTCTCTCCTTAGCATCTGGGAGTTTACACAGAGATCATTTAACCCTCCTATATCATGGATTCCTCAATTATCATCCTGGTGTTCAGAGTCCCGGGGCTTGGGAAAGCTGTGTCATTTTGTACCAAGTTTAGATATTCTGCTAAAGGCTTGAGAAATGTTTGGTGATCACATGAGACAATTACTTTCTACCCTATATCCCCTGTTCAGCCACTGTTAGAGGTGCTACTTGTGGGAGGGAGTAACCTCCTTGTTGTAAAAGAGAAAGTAAGTGAACAAAAGTTGAAAGACTGGTAAGATATAGCTAGTTGGCCTGTGCAAACTGTTATCCTTACTTAAATAACTGGGAATAGAGTGGTGCATATACTCTTGAATAGTAGAATTTCAGAATTGTATTTTTTGGAAAAGACTTGAAGGATGCTGGGGGTTATTTTTCATAATATTTTTCTCCTGCAGCCAGCTCAACTTGATTTGCCCCTACTTCTCAGAGGCCTACACTCTCTGCTGGTCTCTGCTGGCCTTTAACAAAGAAACACCTAAGTTGATTTTCTTTCTCTTCCTGGTTTCACATGTTTTGTACTTAGCCTATCCTTTGCCAAATGATACCTATCATTCACAGATTTAACAATTCCATTTCTTATTTATCTCCTTTCCTTTGAGCCTTTTGAATAATTTATCACATGACTTAGCAATAAAAAAAACCCTCATATTATGACTAGTAACATTTTGTTGAGTCCTAAAAAGAAATTAATTTCCTCAAAATAATTTATGAGACATACTTATAAACACCTTGAGGACAGGGTCAACATCATCTATATTTTCTTGATATGTTTCCATCTTTACTTGTAATAGGCTCATATGTAAATCACATAGTATTATGCCCATAAACACACTGAAGGGTGCTTGAGCCTGTTTGTGTGAAACATACCACATTTACTGAATTTAGAGCAATGAACAAAACAGACCAGAGCTTTGGCCTCATGTGCTTACACAACAAGAGATACTACATTTATTAAAATTTGATAGGTGCTTTAGAGATGTATGGCATACTAGTGAGGTAGATTGAAATAGATACCTCAACACTCCCAGAGTTGAGATAATTTTTTTTTTTGTCTTTTTAAGATGGGTCTCACTATTCAGTTCAGGATGGCTTTGAGCTTACCCTATATCCCAGGCTGGTCTTGAACTTGCAACAATCCTCCTGAGTGTAGGAATTACAGGTGTGTGCCACCACGCTTGGCAGTTGAGATAATTTCTATGTGTCAATAATGAGTATTTATTTCAAATCTCAATCTTGAGAATGTCTTATGCACTGCTCTCTGGAAGAGGGAAATTCTCACTTGCACAAATACCATTGAAAACCAGGGTTATAGCTCAGCAGCATTAGTGCCTGCCTGGCAAGCACAAGGTTGCGAGTTCAATCCCAGGTACAAAAAAATAAAAAATAAAATAACAGCAAATGCATAAAGCTTCCTATAGTCAGTTTGTAAGTGATCATGCCAACTTTTTTGGGAACAAAGCTTATATTGAAACAAATTAATGAGGCTTTTCTCTGAATGTCTACATACATTCATTTTAAAGAAAAGAAAACTAATGTACTTTTTAAAAAAACTACTGACGAAAGTGTTAAAACATGAAAGTGTTTCTGGTCAAATGCATTCATTTAAAAATTCAATTAAGCAAAATTTATCATTCCTTTAATATTTTGTTGATTTTTGGCCTATTCATTTCAATATTTCATTTTCTGGAGAATGGAAGGAATGACTAAGTAACTCTAGTATCAAGGAAAGATAAGCTCTTTTATTTTTAGAAAAAAGAAAAATTGATTTTTGATATGTAAGAATGCATGGAAGACCCTCCTGGTGTGTTTTATACCTATGGCTCTTTTTCTATGAAATTAATACTCTCAGTCAATGAAGGACTCATCTTTCAAGCAGTACTTTTGAACATTACCTGTGAATATTATTGCTAAAGATTCTGAAATACTGTCTCCTTCTTAATAGCAGTGTTATTTCTTTCCAGGTACAATAGCTCCATTTGAAGAAGTTTTGCATTTCTTGAAAAAATATATTTTGGCTGATTTAAAGTAAGGGTTATTTGAAAGACTTATCATTAAGAATCATGTAGGGTTTTAAAAGTTTGGAAATAATTTATAGGCAAAAGACAATGCAAACGCTAAAAGTAAATATTAAAAATGGCTGCCTCCCTAAGGCATGCCTCTTTATGACTTGGATCACGTGAATCACAATCTGGAAACCACTAACTTGACACTGGGCTAGTTGGATCTCAATAAGCTAATATAATGAGCATAATGGATATAATAGAATGAGCTAATCATTCAAAATATGTTGCTGATCAACTAGCCAATCTAATCAACAAGAACTTTCAAGTGACTGTGCTTTTCAATAGCAGCGAAGTTGGAATAATGGTGTTCTGTTGTTGAAATGGGGACTGAGAGGTTCAAGGCAATGGGATGTTTGCAGCAGATTCCTAAAACCACATCCGATAAATAGCAAACCTGAAGTCTGTATATTTTCAAGTCTAATCTCATTCTTTTTCCATTTTAGAATGACAGCTCCTATCAGTCGTTTAGAAGGTTCCATTAATCACGTCCCAAACATGACCATGCTAAAAGATGGACGTGCTCCCACATTTGGGTTCATTTAACTGTTTTCTAGACAAATCAGTACTGTCATTCTTTTAGTGATTTTTTTAAATTTTGAAATGGGCATGGTTCCATATCTTCCTTTGGTTCTTCAGGGATGGAAGGAAAGAATGGAGATGGCCCCCTATGGCCATGGTGAGGGCATTTATCATCACACTCAATTGTTAATCTTCAAACTTAGAACCATAGAAAAGAAACTTTTAAAAGTTTATTTTATGACATTTATTTCCTTTCAGTCATATAACTTTAAAAATGCCTCAACCAATTTATTTATTTTAAAAAATGGTAGTGGAAAATTCCCTTCTGGACTTATTTTCCATGCGATGAGTTTGAGCCTAGAGCACATTTTTACTGCTGGAAATAGGGGGCTCTAATGAAAATGCTGACACAACCTCCACCATAGAGGTGCTAGCAGGCACTGCCGTAATAAATAATGTGGGAAATATTTTACACTTCAAGGCAATTACATGTTCAGCCATCTTTAGGATAGCTGGCCCATGAAGGGTAGGGATTAGGTTTCTCTGACAAGTGTAAAAGACCCATGACTCATGAATGCTGGGAGGTACAAATGAATTACAAGAGCTGAATGAAAGCTGCATAATCACCCATCATAGGTAAAAAATATTCTGTTTATTTGCAGGAGAGAAGAATGGCAAAATGCAGCCAGGGCATTTCTACCAATCTGGGACTTCACCCACAAGGCTGAAATATTGGGCAGTTCTCTCTCTGAATTAGTGGACACTGCTGCATATACTGAGAAGCTGGCTTGTCCTTCATATAAATATGTTTTCAGTGGACAGTATAGAAACGGTGTTTGTTTGCTAAAAGAGGAGACTATCTGTGCACCTACAGACAGCAGTTCAGCTAGTGGGGCATTGGAGATGGTGACAAAATTCTTGCCAACTCAGGTCTGCTCAGTGTCTAAGTTTACCAGCATGTCCTGTCTTGTCTTTTGATTGCTAAATTCATTCTTTCCTCTGTAGCTGAGAACTACAGCAGTGGCTGTTCAGGTGTCTCCCCTCAAGGACTTTTCCCCTCCAGGTATGGGAAGTTTGCTTCTACTTCTTTTCCTTCTGAATGCCTTGAACAAACATAAGGGTGCAATGATGAATTAGGTCGAAGCAGTTACCAAGTCACCTGTGTAGGTGAGAAGCACTATTAACAGTGTCTAGTTCCTGAACAGTTTAAGGTACTGCACTCCTACAGTTCGTTAACTGAATTTAACCTTCCAGTAGCCTGTAGGATTCATAAGTTGAGAAACCACATCAGTCTTATTGGGTTGTAATTCCCAAGCCTGGCATAGTGCCTAGCATGACTGATAGTGTAAATAAATTAATTAAATAAAGAATTGACTTACCAGTTAAGGCATCTCAAATGTCCATTCACTTCACCAAAAATATTTTTACCTAATCCTGTGTACAAATGTTCAGTGGATCACATTTTCTACCCTAGAGGAACTCACACTGCAGTAGTGAATTTAACTGAGTGAATAATCACAATAAAATCCAACAAAGGTTATAAACAGTACAATAGAGTAGACACATTGGTAAGGAGAGGGCTAATCAGGTCAGTACGTATCACTTATTAATTATAAATGCTTCAAATATTAGGCCTTATATTATTAGTTTCAGTTCATTTGTGTGTTCCATGGTCCCAAATAATCATCAGTCATATCTTCTACACCTTTATTACTTCTGCAATACCTGACACAGAGTTTGTTACTTTTATTGATTGACTAGAAACATTCTGAGAATAGATGATATCTTAGTCTATTTGGATGTCATAACAGAAGACCATAGACTGGATGGCTTATAAATAATTTATTTCTTACAGTTCTGGAGCATGAAGTATAAGATCAAGATTCTGGGAGATTTGGCGTCTGGTGAGAGATTGCTTCTTGTTATACACACAATACTGTTCTTGCTGGCTTTTCATGTTGATGAAAGGGCCAGGCAGCTCTTTGGACTGGAACCTCTTTTATAAGCAAACTAATCCTGTGCATGAGTACTTTGCCCTCATGACCAAATTAGTGACCAAAGGCTTCACCTACCAGTACCATCACATTACAGGTTAAGATATCAATATATGTAATATTTTGGGGGAACCAAGCATAAAGTCCATGGCCATGAAAAATATGACTTTTAAATCACTTAGAAATACCAATGTTGCTATTTAAAGGTTTATGATTTTAAATTGCCTGTTAAGCCTTTGCTAAGGCTTCTGAGCTACTTTACTAGCACATAAAATGCTGGTATCTGTGTCACCATTCTATTCTAGTAATTAACCAAATAGTCATTAAACAAATTTTATATGATCAGTAAAAGCTTGTTTTCTGTTTGGTTGATGTTGTTGTTGCTTTTTCCAACTAAAGCCATATCAGTTTACTGAAAATTATGATGCAAATTAAATGTTTGGAAGTTGTGAATGTGATTCTCTTTAATTGGTTTAGTGTTTAGGGCATTCAATAGATTGGTAGTGCTTAGTTTAGGGTACATAGTTTAGGATAATTAAATAAAATTTGTTTAAATTCACTATTGGTAAACTTGTTTGGGTAAGTCTTTTCACATCGTTATTCCTCAAATTACCTAAAATTGTTCATCAAAACTGTCAAGTTTTAATTTAAAAGTAAAAAAAAAGAGATAGAAGTAAGGAAATAATGGAGAGCAATTATCATCATCCACCATAGTATTTGCCCCTTGCCCTGGTTCCCATAAATAGGAGTACAGATAATCTCAAGGAAGAGAAGAGAACATTCTTATTCCATAAAAAATTCTTTACAGCTTCTAACAGATTCTATTTGCAGTTTTCACAGTTCCAATGCAAGAGTACCAGGGAGCTGTGCCCCACTATACCACTTGGTTGCATTTGTGTGTTGTGTGTAACTGCCAGTGGCCAGAACACACAGAGAAAGTGAGAAGGCCCTGGGTCTAATGATAAAAGCTCACTGTGCTTGTCACTTTAGGTTGAACAGCTCCTGGGACTTCTACATCCTGGTTATGCAAGATGAAGCCAAACTGACTGATTCCTCCTAAAAGTCATTATGTATTCAAGCTGGTTCACTCTAGAGAAGAATAAAAGAATGCCAAGGAGCCACAAATTCTTATTTATTATATTTTAAGTTTTACATGGGTAATTGTAATACATAGTTATACTACAATTTAATCAATTGACAAGTAGTTGTTTTGATACACATTTCCCAAAATTTACTACTTTAGATAACAGAGAACCTAGAAAATTAAATGATCTTATGCCCATTTTCTCCTGTGTGAGCTACGAGTCAATACTTTTATAAATATCATATTTAATTTTTGCTTAATAAAATTGTGAAAGTGAGCCACAATATCTCAAAGAACCCTTCTTTAAATATTTGCAAGCCTGTATTAAGTTACATATTAAAGTACAGGGATTACTACATATGTATACATTTTTTATTGCAAGATAAAGCCATGATTATTCAAGAGGTTTAAAATAACATGCACTAATTTATTATCGCTGGTTATAAAGACTTTGGAAGCATGTACTGAACATTATGTTAGCATTGATGTGTCAATTTTTTAATTGAAGTATGGCACGTCTGAATCCCAGAACAGCCTTAATTAACAGAAAATAATTAGCATCATTTTTCCCAGCAGAGAATAAGAGGCTTTTTTTTTTTCCAACAGAATCCATTGATTGATAATTAAGGAGGAGTTAGTTGTAATAAAACTCCCAGTATTGCAATTTCTAATTGGCCTTTCAGGACATTTTACAGTTACAGTTACTTTGTTCCAGGCATTTTCTGCCTTTTGAAGAGTTTTAATAAGAATCTTTCCTCTCCACAGCCAAGGCTCTGCAGGTGATGATGGGAGAGGAGGTGGTGGCACAAAGGGGCACATTAGTATCAGCTGGAGAGAGCAGCAACTGGAGAGCTTTTCATTTTCTTTTAAGTTTTCCTGGACACCACACTTCGTTCCTTCAGGGCTAAACTTGTTCCTGGGACAGGCAGGATCTGCCTGAGGGGCTCTCTCTGCAGGAAGCATTCTGCAATGGGATCCTTTCTGTAATAGAAGCCTGTCTAATATCTTTCTATAGAGAATCTTCTTTTTTGTATTATTAACACAGAGAGCTTTTGCCTCTCTCTGCATGATGCACAAATCCCTGATCATCTCTTCTTTAACCACTTAAAACTTTTCTTGCAGATCTATGCTAGGTATGAAGGTCCCACCTCACTGACTCCCAAAACTTCCTGTCACAATGTCTGTCTCCGTGTCTTCTCTTTTGTATGCAAGGCACCAGTAAGAACACATTGTTTTTGCATGTTATAGAAAAATGGAAAATATAAAAAAGTTAAAAATATATGCAATCTATTAAAAGTTTATCTATCTGTCTATCGATCTGTTTATCTATTTATATATATATATTTTTTTCTTTTAATACTCAGGACCTTGCTCTTGCCAGACAGACACCGTGTTGCTGAGCTATATCCCCAGCCCTAAAAAGTCTGTGTATAATGATTATAAATTTGGCACCTTTTCTTTAGGTCATTTCTTGTGTACATTCTTTTACATACTTAAATTCAAGTTTGTTATGAAATAGGAATTTCTAAATATACAGTTTTATTATTTCTTATATATGCAAAGTTATCCTATTTTTTGACTGAACAGAAATAACTATTTGTTGTTCTATTCATTGATGATCCATTTAGTTAAGTGCAAAAATTCTGCTTTTCTTTCAAGCAAGATTTTTATATTTGTTTTGTGTCAGAAGAATGAAATTAGCTTTCATTTTTCTCATAAATATAGCACATACTTTAGATTTGCAAATTAGACAACATAAATAAATCACAGGGAGGAAAAGTGTGATATTAATTTAAACATAATTAGTAAATATTTTTTAACTGTTTGAACTAAAAAAATCCATGTGCTCTAACACAAAATATGTATGAACCATGACTCATTGTATTGATTTTCAAAGGACAGGAAGCAGCTTAAAAGAAAGAAAAAAGAAAATTTTGGTTTTTGATAGTCTGTTTGAAGATATATGATTTCATAAAGCATCCTATAGGTAACAACAAATAATCGATTTAATGTTGCACAATAATAATTCT
>RJWT010023412.1:0-16829 GCA_004365215.1 Cuniculus paca | reverse complement strand
TAAGAGTTGGATAAGAGATAACTAACTACTAATACAAAAGTGTTTAAGTTTTACCATGAGAATATGTTCATATTATGGAATATTTTTAAAGTTACTTTTTAAATTTGAACAGGAGAATATGCTTGGGGAAAAAAGAATTACCTTATAATACTTCCTAGAGAACACTGCACTAAGGGACAAATGAATGTTTGGAATAAATTTTTGAGAGAAAATATGAATTGTAAAAGTATAAATGAGGGCCGGGGATCTAGCTCAGCAGCCTAAGCGCCTGCCTGGCAAGCGCAAGGTAGTGAGTTCAATCCCTGGTGCCGCAAAAAAATAAAAGTATAAATGAAAACTTCAACTCTAAGAATAATGTTCTGTTTCTTCTAAGTGAATAGGCGAATACCAATTATTAATTATGTTATATTTTACAATTTTTTAAATATATGCAATATGTCAATACTACTCTATTTTATTAACTTTTTCTTTAAAAAATACCTGTGTTGCATCACTAGAAAAGGCTAATAAAGTAGGTTATAATGAAAAATAACTAGTTAATGTGCATCAAAGGTCATATATAAGGAGGGTCAGAATAGCTTATGAGAGAATAGTTTATGAGAGCAAGAGACTGGAAACAACCTAAACGTTCATCTGCTGTACGATAAATTTTGTAGTATCACTCATTAAGTGGATCACTATTATGCAATAGTTAAACAATTGGACTAACATAACTCACTATAACCAGATCTCAAAAGCATAACATTGAACTAGAGAAAGTAAGTTGCATAAGGATTTGGTATTATTCATTCTACATGCAAAAGTACAGCATTATAAATTTTATGTGCATCCATATATGTAATGAAAATATAAAAACAGTCATGGAGATAACAAACCAGACAGGTTATTTCTAAAGATAAAAAGATGGAAATGAAATCAAGAAAGAGTTCACAAGTTATAAAATGTGTTTATTTTGCTTCATTTTTTAAATATTTGAAGCAAATAAAACAAAAATTTATCCCCCCCAAAAAAGAATTCTGATTTTAAGAGTTTATCACATAAAAAATTTAATGACTTAAAGGCATGTTTGATTTTTTTGGAGATTTTAATAGAAAAATAGCATTAGATGCAAAGAATGAAATTAATGTTACAGTAATATGCTCTTTAAGAAAATATTTTTTAAAGAAGAAACTAATAGCTATTTTTATAAAAATGTAGACCCTAATCTTTTCTAATGGATTATAAGTAAAGATACAAATTCATTTCAAATTATTTAAGAAGTAATTAGGGCTGGGAATTTAGCTCAATGGCCTAAGCACCTGCCTGGCAAGCGTGAGGTCATGAGTTCAATCCCCGCTGCCGCAAAAATTATTAAAATTTAATTCCTTTATCTCATTTTACAAATTTCTATTAAGTTTTCACATTCTTTTTATTTAAATTATTTTGTTGGTAACATTGTTAAAACATGTCTTGGTAACATGCGTCTTCTCTATAGTATGACAAGGTTGATTTGGGAAGATCACACAATTAAATGCACAGGTCATTCCTAATTACTTTATTTTTGAAGTCCTCTAAAAACCCAGCTCACATCAGTATTCTCACAATATTACTCCACTCTTGTGGCTTCAATCTTTAATTCATACTATGCTTTCCAAATCTAAAGCCTACAGCAACACTTGGATAGATTTGAGGCAGACTCTGTGTGTATTCAAACTTGCCAAGTTCTCAAAAATGATTTGCACATGTACTTTCTGGCATCTTCTCATGCATAATACTCTCACCTCTGGTGTCCTCAGAAGGACCACTGGGTCCTACTTCCTGCTGGTAATACCAAGCAAGAAATTGTCTTCATAACCAAAGTTATAATAATTGTAGGGTTAACCTATACATTTCCTTTCATTCAGGGACTGAAGTCTTGTGTTTTTATTTTGCAATGACTACTTCGTAGTTGTTTTGTAGTTTTGTAGTTGTTTATTGCAGAAGTCAAATATCAGTTATACCTAATTAGCAGGACATGTATATAAGGTTGTATGGAGATTTTTTCTTTATGAATTATTTATAATTAGAATATTTTCATATAATTAACAAGAAACTACCATGAATTAAGTAGATTTCAGAAAATAATGTTTAAGTATGTTACTATGCTTTCTGGGATATGAAACACTAACATGTTTAATGACTAAAATTAAGTTGTTGAAAATGAATTATCATTTGTTATTAGCACTAAGCAAGACAAATTCATGGATAATTACTAGTAAAAGGTACTATTTACAGTTTATATTGCTGCTCTTTATTTCATATTGTGATATTTATATATTGTCCTTACTGTTGCATTATAAATATTTGTGAGTAGTAAATTCACAATGTAGTTAAAACTATTTTTCAGAAAATTGGTGAATTTAGCTTACCAATTTACTTTACATGGTGATGGCTGGAAAACATACAGTCTAGCTTTATAATTTTGAAGCTGCACCTAAATCAACATAGCATTTCTAATTTATCATTATTAATGGCTTCGGATGTCAAAATTTTGAGCATGAATTTTTTAATTAACCAAATCGTTTTGTCAATATGCTACCCAACATTTGGCCAACCAGAAATCAATTATTGTACACTGAAGGAAATAACTAAAATCATTAAGCCAAAATTTTTGGGAACACGAAATTTGGAGTGAAAGCATTATACCAAGGGATTGATGGGATTAACAGCACAGCCATTGAATCAGGAATACTATTTAGCAGGCTGTGGAAAATTTACCTTGTTATAAGTATAGCTGCATCCACTGACGTCGTGTCTTCTCCCCAGCTTGTTGACATCTCTAAGTGTATATCATTCTTTTTGCCAAATTCTTCATGTTGCCACTTACAAAAACTTTCTAGCATTTTCTCTCCATGGTGCCCAATATAGAGATCTGCCTGCAACAGAAGATATTTTACTTCAAGGCAAATTGTTCCTACATACCCAAACACTGAAAACTGAAGGAACTTCCTGAATTACGAAAGCAGACTTCTAACCATAATGTTAATTAGAACGCGGAAGGCATTTATGATTAATTTAGCCCAAACTAAAATCTTAAAATTTCATGAAGGTACAGTATTACAAATTCTGTTTAATGCTACTCTGAAAAAAAAATAAAAAGTGCAATGGAATATTCAAAAACTGAAATTTGCAGGTGTAAATAATTCATTATTTCTACAATTTAAGAACAAAGGCTTCCTGAATCGCCTGTAAAGTTGCTTGTGAAAATGATGTCACAAACTATTTTCCATTTAAAATGAATTACAGATAAGAAAATATTTTAAAAGCACATGTTAAAGTGATAGAATAAATCTGTTATTTAAAATGACTTTTTAAAATTACTTTTTGGAAACTTAGGGCTTGTTTTCAGGAGCCTTGGAAACTAAGAACATTCCTTTTTTCGAATAAAATTGAGGCATTAACCAAAACTAAGTCAGTTTTATGTATACTTTAAGTGACTCAGTGGATATTTCTGGATTTTAAGTCAATAAAAGTATATGTCTAACTTTCCTTTCACTTTAAAGTTCTTAAACACAATTTCTCACTTGTTTAATGAATAAAAACTCAAGACATTCTTACTGGAGTTTCATGGAGCAGAATTAGCTTTATCACACGAAGATTGACCTGCACACCAAGACTCTTGTGTTGGAAAAGGTTAAAAACCTAAAAACAAATAAAAATAAAAATCCTAAAATAAAACTGAAAAACATCTTAATTTTTTTTAAAGGTCAAATATGGAAAAGCCTCAATTTAATTGAGAAATCTTATTTTTAAAAGCTGGAAAGCAACATGATGTTTTAATGTAGTACCTTGATTTAAAAAAAAAACTAATAATTATTTAATTGGTATTAGAGAATTTATAACCGACACACCTAACTCAGGTTTACTGAGGCATTACTATGTAGAAGACACTAAAGTTCTTAGTCTACCTTATAAGGAATAGTAGTGGAATAGTCAAGATGCAACTAAATATGGACAGAAGAGTTAAAGTGTGAAAACTGTGTCCAGTGAAAAAACAGTCAAATGGTAATAAAAATAATAAACTGGTATTATATTTATTAACGATTCAATGCTTCTTACCTTACTTTCTATGATAATCAGATTTATAAATGAACACATGGTTTTGATTTTTTATTTCTGTTTATTCTTTCCAAAAAACCATTTTCACTATAACCTTCTTCCTTGAAGAAGGCCTACCCAAAAGATTATACAGCTATCAAAGGATTCATTTGGTAGTAAGCATTCCTAAGATGCTAAATATGAACTAGATTTCTGTAATCTAGAAATTGTCAAAAAATTAAGCTACCTATGATTCAGCTAGTAAAGTTTTATCTAGTAGCTGTTAAGTTTGACTGACCAACCAGAATCACATCTGACATTAAATTTTGCATACCCATATAAAAGCTTAGGGAATACCAACATCCAATTTTATACCATCTCATAATTAATCTATAGAGTCTGTGATACAAAAATCCATACAAACAAATATAAAATTTCTGCTAATATTAACAAATGCCCTTTTTTAAATAAGAAAAATATAGCACAAAAATAACAGGAAGGTTTGCCACATCAAAACTAACAATAAGTTACTTTTTTACTAGAACATATGAATTATTATTTTGCTATTTCTCTGGAGACGGATCAATTTGGTATGTCTAAAGATACCAAATCAGCATTTGTACTGATGTTAATAAAAAAAAAAGAATAGTAGTGAGTTAATTTTTAAAGAACTTCATTATAAATACTCACACATTTCTTCCTTAGAGTTTTCTTGAAAAAATTCCAATCGCACTTTAAAGTTTGCCTACCATATTTAAGATGGTTAGAATGAATCTCCAGGCTGCATCTGCTCCATGATAGGAAACCACTGCTGGGTCTGCGACCACTACAGTCTCTATGTTGTATTCTTGAGGTAATTTGTATGAATACCGTTTCCCTCTTCCAGTTTCTGTTATTTTTTTAGACCTAGGTCTTCCTTTATCTGCAACAGAAAAATGAGTTTTTAAATGCACCTTCATCTTGGAAAGGTTAGTAACAATAATTATTCATACCAACGAGCAAATTAGGTGAATTCCTGCACAGATGGCACTCAAAAGACACTTGGCTTGGTACTCTGAACTTTATATGAGACACATAGGACTTCTGCCACTTATTACCTCTTCCTTTTAGGAAACTAACATCACCCAGTCAGCCTCAGTTACCTCAAGTAAAGCTAATAAGACTCCCTGCTGCTAGAGTGGCTGATAGCTTGTTATTATAAGATCACATAAGTGAAATATCTATCAAAGAGATCCATATAAACTCCAATAAAGATATTAGGATTTTCTTTTTGACACAATTGACAAAATACAGGTCTGCTTACTAGAAGCACCTGAAGTGCTTGCCTCACACATTCCATGTCAGGCAGATGCTCCAGACTCCTGAATCACTATGCCCTAAATACGAAGGACTTGGGCTCCACCTCCCATACAGAGTGTAAGAAAGCTGCACCTCTGGGTGACGAGGATTCTTCAAACAGCCAAATAAAAGTAGCCACCATGAACAAAACATAAGTGTCATTGCATAAAAATGAAGCAACTTAGTTAAAAATACCATGCTGCTGTCAGAATGAAAAGTGTGCCACCACGTAGAAGAGTATACATGCAGTACTCTTCCATAATAAAAGAATAAACAGCTACTCTAAATCAATGGCAGGTAACAGACATTTCTCACCAAAAGACATCTGCATGGCCTACTAGTATATGAGAAAGTGCTCAGTTACAGTTGTCTTCAGGGAAACTGAATCCACTATAAATTAAATGAATTCAAGTCTCTTTAACAACTAAAATGAAAGAAGCTGATTCCATCTAGAACCTACAAGAAAGCTAGGACAACTACACTTCTCATACACATAAATGCCGGGAGTTTAAATTGTGATAAACACATGAAAAACCTAGCTGACAGATTCTACTATAGGTGAACATTTGCATATCTAGAGATTAAAGATTTAAGATTTAAAATTTAAAGATTTAAAATACGCAACACAAATTCACACTAGCTACAAGTACAAGTTATTCACAGCAGCACTAATTTTTCAACCATACTGGGGATTGTACCCAGGGTCTCACTTGTTAGGCAAGTGCTCTACCAATGAGATATATCCCTACCCCTCTTTAAAAATCTATACTTGGAGACAAGGACTCACTAACCTGGCCAGGCTGTCCTCAAATTTGTGATCCTTGTGCCTCTGGGATTACAAACACGTGCCACAATACCCAGCCAGAGAACCAGTATTCTGAACAGTTCAAATTACCCACCAATAATATAAAGGATGAATAAACTTTGTTTTTTTTTAGACAATGAAATATAATGGAATGCTATATAGTAATAAAAAGTAACCAATTGCAGCAATGTGCAAAAATATGGATGAGCCCTGCAAGTGCTGTTGAACAAAAGAAGCCAATTACAAAAGGCAGTGTTAGAAATCAGAAGTCACTATCTTAAGGCAGAGAAAATCAATGTCTAAGAGTGTGCACCAGGGAGATACCTGTGGTGCTTAGGCTTCCTATATTTTGATTTCTATGGTAGTTCATGAACTTGTTCAATTCAGCAGTTAGACAAATCATTCTACAACTTCCTGTAAGCATGAGGTACTTCTATAATGTATGTATGATTCTATGATTTTGACAACTTTATTGAAGTGTCATTCACATAGCATAATATACAGCCATTTAAGTGCACAATGTAATCAGTTTTAATAAATTTCTACAGTTGTACAATCATGTCCGCAATTCATGGTTAAAACGGTGATCACATGTTCCTCCCCTTGATATTTACACAAATTGTTGGATGTCTCTAAATTGCCATTATCTCCTTTCCCAAACTTTGTGTACTTACTGATCAACACCTTCTATAATTCTTTACTGTAATTTCAGTGTAGTCTCTGGAAGTGTGGAGAGAAACATTTGTGTTCAACTAGTTGTATCTCTTCGGATATGTCTAACTTGCTGTGAATTCAAGGATATGCACCGTCATAGTTACAGTTCCTCTTCTTGGTTTCTGATAAATTTCTGGAGTCCTGTTCCAAGGACTTTGGTTTAAGCTTGTTTATTGTATCGTATCCTATCCTATCCTATTACATTTACCACCTATGTTACTTTCCTTTGCCTTCTAGTGTGTGTGTGTGTATGTGTGTGAGCACACACACACTCTTATGGTTAATACATTGTGTCAACTTGAGAAGTTTAAAAGTTTAACTGAGAGACTCAGCAGGGAGCCAGGGTTCTTACTTTGTAAATATCCTCATCCTGTGCAAAGGAGGGCAAGGACATTTTGTGAGTGCTGCACCCACCCTGGGAGGTGGGGTGGCCTGTGTACAATATAAGATAGAGAAGAAGCTTGCATTTTTCTCTCTTTTGCTCTGGCTGCTGCCTTGAAGTGTTGCCTCAGTGTCATGCCATCCTGCTTTGGAGCCAGCTGATTATGTACTGAAACTACCAAGAACTGTAAGCTAAATAAACCTTTTCTTCCCTTATTCTGGGTGTCAGGTGTCTGTCTCAGCAAGGAGAGAGAGTAACCAAGACACACACAATTATAGGATTAATTTATCTCCTAGATTCTTGCCCTACTGATTTCCTTCTAATACTGAGTTCAGGGCCAAGCCGGGTCAGCTCTAACATCTAGTATGAACTGGTTTCCAGTACAACTGCTGAAAACTTCTGTTCTCAGTTATCCGCAGAATTGCTCTTCTGTAGTTTTTCTAGCAATAAACACAAATTGAAAATCTATTTAGCAAATCAATCTTTGTCTAAATATCACATAGTAGAGGCCATTAAGTGTGTGAAGTTTTAATAATAAAGGCAAGCATTTCTTTTTATGGAAAATAAACATAATAAATATGTAACAAAGCAATGTTAACAAAAACTATGTAGTCATTTGAAACAGAAATACTACGATTAAAAGTAAAATTTATAGATTCAGATATGGTACCAGAAGCTAGTACCAAAGATCTTGAGGAAAGAAAAAGATAGAAATTAGCTTTGCTAGAATCCTGAAGTCAATTAAATTTAAATTTTAATTGCATAGTTTTTCTAATTGTGTAGTTCTTCTAACTGTGATATCAATTCTACCTGCAGATATGTCAATATCTTAGAAATGTATGGTAAATATTTAAAGGGAATATTCCCACAGATATGAAGAAATGCACCTTGGCAGGATCAATACCTAACAAGTTGATCATAAAGAATATATAAATATACATATATATGTGACATAGATCCAGTCTCATATTGTGTTAGCACCTTTTCTTATTTTTACTGGCACCTTTCCAGATGGATTCCTCACTGGCCTAGAAAGAAAATGAGAAATTCTTACTACTATGAAGAATGTGCTTACTGAAAATGAGAAATGATAGTGTCTCACCAGTGTTAACTTGTATCAAACAGATGAGATTAATACGAGTGCAACCAGTGACCTAGTGAGACTCTTTCTACTCACTTTGTCTCTTAATTTCCCTGTCACTTATTCATCCTTAGATTTTAGGGAGGTTTCTAGAACAGAGATTATTAATTGCTCCACCAACCCATTTTCCTCTTCTTTCTTTTAGGTGTAGGAATTTCTTCCCCGAGTCCCCTCCCTTTTGTCTTTTTAGAAAGGTTTGTGGCTGCCCAACCAGAATCATTTCTCAGCTTGCTGTTCAATGGGTGTGATTATTTAAGTAAACACTGAAAAACAGAATATTCTCAGAACTAGCATTCGCAACTTCTGGGCCACTCTTTAAAAGAAAAGTGTTCTCTGCTTTCTCCCTATGCTTCATTCCATGGGCTAAAATCAAGACAAAGTGTGGTGAGCTCTGGTGGGCATTCTGGGAGGCACCACACTGGGAATATGTCAAACGAGAAGGCAGGAAGAATTTTGGCCACTGAACGATGCCCCAGGCATCTGCATACTTGAGAACTATAACTCATTGGGGAAACAAACTTCTATCCACTTTGAAAGACTGTTCTCTGTTGTAGCACCTTGGTCTATACTATAATGAAAATGGCTCTCATTGCCCTTCAGAGTTACATGTGTGCTGTGAATTCCCTCCTGCACTCCTCTGATGCTGCCTATGTACTTGCTTGGTTGTCGTCATCACACACTAGAAGGCCCACATAAGTGAGGACCAAGTGTTTCCCTGGATCAATACCGGCCATAAGGTAAGAACTATCGGTGTATGTGCTAAGAATGGCTCTCATATTCCGTAACGTACTTCTAAAGTATTCAAAATATTGTAGCATAAACGTTGCCAGGTGATTTGTCAGTTATTTGTAATAATCACGTCTATGTTAAATCAAGAATTTCAACTTGTCTAAAAGTAACAGATTTTCATATAATATTTTATAGCCATCTAATTTTGAATCAACTCAGGAACAGAAACAACCATCTATCTCCCAAAATCTCTCCCATGCCTTTTTCTGGTTGTCTACACTCTGCTCACTCTATTCCCATCAGTACTGCTACTGTCACTGCTAAGACCTTTGGGTTAGCTATTCTCTTGACCTTTACCACATTTATTGCAGATGTTTTTAGCTTTGCTTATCAAAGAAGCCTTGCTAGCCACTATACATAAAAGGAACCCACTCTGCCTAGAGTGGGTTTTCATTCTCTCTAACTCATTTATCTCCTGAGCCTGTAAGAGTGTGGGGGTAAAAGGCATGCAGTAGAGTTGTAGATATGATGCCTTTATCTCCACTACTTAAAAAGTGTCACAATTCACCACAAGTGATATTTATTTAAATGAATTCATATAGCTCTCTTCTTTTCATTTGTCTTTGTCTTCTTTTTCTTGTTTGTCTTCTTTTCTTTCTGTCGTTTTGTCTTAAAAGACAGGGTTTTGCCACTGTTAGCCTCAAACTCACTTTGTAGTTCAGACTGGCCTGGAATTCACAATCCCCCAGCTTCATGCTCTTGTGTGCTAGGATTACGGGAGTGCACCACCCTGTGCTGCTAGTTTTCTAATCATAAGAAAGGACATTCATTTCAACTTCAAAAAGGAGGCAGCATGTATCTACTAACCTGTAATCATCAGAACCTCGAAAGTGGTTGACGCATTACAATCAAGCGCTTTCCTATAAGTAATGCAGGCTTTTAGATTATCAAAATAAACACCTCTTTCAGTAGGCTCAGCTTCAAATTAATTAAATCTGAGATGCTTGACAGACATTTGAATAGCGGTTGCTATATAACTAGAGTCAAGAGAGTTTGAAAGACAGATTTCAGAACTAACAATATGAGGCGGAAACCATAGATTTCAGTCATATCAACCTGAAGAAATATATGAAAGGAAAAGCAGAAAGATTAGACAAGTGTCCCGAGAGAAGCCTACATGCAGAGGCCGTACATGCTGAAAAAGACATATGTGTGGTGGAGACAGAGATGTAAGAAAAATAAAACAGAGACCAAGCGGGAGAGTTTATAAAGGCAGGGGCTTTTAAACTGTCTCAAGAATGGTAGCTCATGTGTGAGAGATTTAAAAGTATACATCTTTTATTGCTCCAGCTAATGTCAGTTATATTGTCCCCAAACTGTCAGTTTTTTGTGTCCTGCTTTACATACATTTAAACAGACTATCTGGAAGATATACAGTTTCCTAAGAGCCTCAACTTCAAGGTGAACTCCATCATATAAATTAGCTCTGTGTGAGAAAACAATGTATACTGAAATAATCTCTTCATTTTATTGTTTTTTGTGATGTTTTCACTGTCTATAATTCTGCTTAGCTCATTCTTAATTTCTGAATCTTCAGATTCATATGCATGTATAAAACAAGTTAATACTGCATACTTTGAGTGACAGAAGAGATTTAAAAATGTATCATGCAGCACTCAGTATGTGCCTTCCACAGTACCTTCCCGACAGCAATCTCCACAGCAGTTACTGATTGAGTGTGGGAATGAATGCAGTAGTGGCCCCATTAATTCAGCTCTCAGGAGAGGGATGATTTCTCTATGTTGCTCTGACTTTGATTTGCAATTTGATCAAACGATTGCTTTTTCATACTGAGTCCTAGACATACTTCTAAGTTTACATTGAAATGTTAAGCAATACAAGTTGACATCATTTCTGGGGCACACAAGTCCTGTCATTATCCAGGGCATGGCTACTTTTCCAGGGCTGTTTCTTATCAAGTTCAAACACTTGGCTTCAGCTCCCATGGCTGACGCTTTCTCATGCCCTTATACTTTTGTACATTTTGTTCCTTTGCCTGACATGCTTTTGCCTCATTAACATCCTAACAACACAAGCTAAAAAACATCACTTATATTTCTCATTTTCATGTACCCTCACATTTACTCCTAAAGATAACATTGAGCTTCAGGGGTCGCTTATCTCCGTCTGTATGTTGTAAGTGGGCTGTGTGAGAGGAAAAATTAAGTTTCCCAAGATCACAGTTAGGAAGTGGCAACATACAGATGTGGAAACAGGCAGTATAAAGCACAAGTCCATTGTCTTCACTTACATATTCCATTCCCATTTTTGATGCTCAGGTCTCTACTTTCAGGGACCTTGTGTATTGCGTCTATTATTGTACTTATCACTCTATGGTATGATTTCTGATTTAGCAGTTCACTTTTTAAGAATAAGAGCTTTATCAGTTTGGTCATGTTTCTGTTGCAAAAAAAAAAAAATTCCAAATGCCCATCAACTGAGGAATGGATAAAAAAGATGTGGTTTCTAATACAATAAAGCATCACTCAGTCATACAGAATAAACTTGAGACATTTCTAGGTAAAGGATATACTTCAAGACCATACTCTTAAGTGAAATAAATCAGACACACATGTGCAAACATTAACTGTCTCCCTAGTGTGAGAAACTGAAAGAACAAATAAAGACGTAAGTGTACGATAGGTATTGTGAAATAAGAAGAAATTGTTCAAAAGGAAAGAGAAACTAGAGAGGGGAAGGGGAAAGGTAAAAGGAAGGGAAAAAGAAAAGAAAATGATTTTTAAAAAAAGGATAAAATGGAATCAAAGCTTTGTAAATAGAGAAAGAAGGGTTGAAGAGAGGGGAGGAGAGGGAATTGGGAAAAAAGAGAAAGTAAAATATATCACATACAGTTACAAAATCCCTATGATGAATATGATCTTTATGTTTTATGTGTAGCTAAAAAAAAAAAAAAAGCTAAGGTATATCAATATAAGGGAAGTACACAACATTACCTCATTAGAGTGAGCCTAAACCCAAGGCTTTTGACTTTCAACTCCTGTGCCTTCTTCTCTTCTATGTTATCTCTGAATAAAAGAATATGCCAAAGGTATCCTAAAGTAGGAAGTTCCCCATTGGGAAAAAATATTCATGAGATATATATATTTTATTTAAGGGATTAGAAAAAAGAAAAGGAATAGTAAGAAGCCAAGTTGAAGTCGTAATTTCACTTTAAAAAGTTAGTACTGTCACATTATCAAAATTTAAGTCATATTATTAATATATTAATGCATAGGCCTAAAGATGGAAAAAGCAGGAATCAAAAACATCGGTACAAGTTAAGTGAATATTTCATGTCACGATTTGCTAACTTTAAAATAATACTTACATGCTGACTCCGTAATCTAAAAATACAAAGTTCAGTAAATCACTGAATTGGTGATAGCACAGTACTCTTTACATGCAAATCCCTGATCCAGGTGGGTCAACATGAATATGTAATAGTCATGGATAAAGTATGTCTTTATTTCTGATACGTATAATATTAGGAACAACATTTGCCAAATATGAACCATGGAATTAAGTTTTATTAACTTCTCAAAACTGAGAAGTTTCTAAAAGAATTTGCTCTCTGCATAATGGCACAGGAGCACTGCTTGGTGTCAGAGTACACATGAGAAATTAGAACAGCTGGAACGTGCTGTGACTCACAGGTTACACAGGGCAGACTTCGAGTATAACTCATACACACAAGCTCCTAAATGGAGGAAGTCCAAGCTGTTGCTGCTGTTTTTATAGTCTCACAATACAAGAGCTTTGCTTGCTTGCTTTCCCTCTCATTTGCTACAACTTTTTCTCAGCTGTCGCTATCTCCCTGCTTCTAAAGTTCTTACGATAAGCAGGATGCGTGTTAAATTTTTTTGATTGTATATATTGAATATTATGAATGGAGATAGACTCACTTAACTACTTGTGAAATAATTCTTATACTGACTGATATCATGACTTTCCACAAAAGAAAATACAATTCATAGGTTATTTTCAGGTAATTATATTCCAAAAAGACACATATTACAGTATTTCCTGAAGCCAATACCCTCACAACTGATAATTTAAACATTTACTGTCTCTGCAAATGATATTATCACAGTTCACCTAACTAACCTAGCTCCAAAGCCATAATTAATTTTAGGATTAATATCTTGGCCTTATATCAACACCTAATTTCAAATCTACAAGCTGAAGTTTAAAATCATTACACTGAAAATACTTCAGTAAATTCATACTTCTTCATATTGGAAACATATCTCGTATCAGCGAATACTGAGTTGTCTAGATTAGAAATCGAAATATTTCCCCAGGGAAACTTACAACTTCTTTCTGAACATTTGTTTAAGGTTCTACTTATGTGTAAAAAAAATCGTCTTCTATTTTTTTTTTTTTGTACCAGGAATCAAACTTACAACCTCGCGCTTGCCAGGCAGGCGCCATGCCACTAAGCTATATCCCCAGGCCCCCAAAAAACGCCTTCTTTGGCATTCATACAAATGCCACTGATTTCTGAATGAAGGAGAGAAGAAAGCACACAAACTAGTCATCTTTATTTATTTCTCTGAAGGACTCTCAGACAAAAAAAGACAAGAGGATTTTCTGTTAGGAATGAGTCTCAGAAAAGTTCCAGATTTATGAGATTGACTTACTGAGAATAAAATTTAACAAGTATAAATCATTATTTTTCTTCCTATTCTGCTGCTGACTTTAAATTTCAAGATAATTTTTAGATGAGGTTTTTTTTTTTTTTTGAGAATGCTTCTACTCAAAGTAAAGAGATATCTACGATGTTCTCTTTGAGATGGACTAAAATAAGGCTATGAGCTCATAGTATTCAATTTCAGAAGATCTGGAATTCTCCCAGTGTCATTGCTATTCCAGTGAATTGAAGACTATTCCACAAGGAAGGAATACTTCACAATTCAAGATAGTTAAGGGGCATGCTATATGGTAGTCTCTGAAATCCTTTTGAGTTTCCATTTTCTGATATTAAAATGTAGTACTTCACAGGAAACTAAAAGATAATTCTAAAATGGAAATATATAACTGTTACTCCTAAATGAGATTCCACGTTACAAATAAAGCTACTTTACCTAAGAGAGGGAGAAGCAGAAAGACAGACAGAAAGAAACAAAGGAAGAAGGAGACAGGGAAGGGAAAGGAGCAGTTTTTGAAGGATTCATCTCACACTGCACATTTAATTAAGTCCTTTCAGGAGCAGAATTACCTGAAATGATACCACAGTAAAGATTGTGAAGAGCTGACTTCCCTGTGACTTTCTCCTCCACAGATCTCTTCTGCCTGTATACACGGTGTGGGTGACCTGTTATGGCCACTGTATCATTGAGTGGTTCAATAAATATGAGGTCCTCATTCAGCTGTATGAATCCCATCTGAAATATATAACATAAATGAAATGTAAGAAATACTACTAAAAATACTACTTTTAAGATCTCTGAATCAAACATTCTATTTAACATATGTGCACACAATCCTCCGGCAGAACTATTTCAGCAATGACACTAGTAAGGTAACTATTTTCCCCTTTTACTACTTCATCTTTATGAAGTATATTGTGCTAGCATAGTGTTCACTTAGTTAAGTCTTAGTCCATGTGGGTGGGAGGCTAGATGCCAGCAACAGATGCACAGTAAAAATCTAGAATGTTAAAGGCTCACTTTGGGAGACCCATGGGGTCACTTACATGCACAGCATGTACGGAAAGAGCAATGCAGTTTTTAATTACATATCCCACACAGTCCAATTTTTTGACAATCACTATTTAGTGAAGTGATTCATGTAACATAGCAAGACAAATGCAGGCGATATAGCATTGAAATTTATATATAAAATATTCTTAGAGCCTTCTAATTATTTTTAAAACTTTTGCAAGATAAAGAGAAAAGCATTTCTTGCATAAATAAGACATGTTTTTTTGTCATTCAATTGTGGAGAGTTAAAACTGTAAACCATGGTTATGATCACTAACAAAAAAACTTACAACAAGCTGGCATCCTTGTAATATACTGAAGCTAAGCCAAGTTATTTATCTCTTCCCTTTTGGATATGACTAGGAAATGGATATGACTAGGAAAAGTTCCATGTGGAAGATCATAATATGAATTGATCTTTTAAATTTAATTCTATATAATATATATAAAATACATTTGAATGTTGTCTCTTTTCTATTATTTTAAAAAGAATAAAACCAAGCAAAATAAAACAGAATAAAGCCAATCAAAACAAACCAGTGTAAGTGACACAAGACTTAAAAACCATTGTTGATTTTATATTAAATGTTATCTCTTTAGAAATATTTGTGAAGAAATAACTACCAGTTAATAATAACTAATACCTACTAATAATTCCTAGTAGCTAGTCCAGGACCCGCCACATGCAAAAGTCAGCAAATATTTGTTGAGTAAATGAATGATTCTAAATTTGTCCCCTTTTGCCACTTTACAAGCTACTGCCTTCAAATTTAACTTTTGTTTGCATTTTAGAGTATATTAATTGTCTACAGAGAAAGACCAAGTGATAGCCAATATGAACCTAAATATATTCTGCAATGAATTAACATTACAAGGTATCTTAAGAGTAAATTTTAAAAACCTAATTACTTTCATTTACTTGAGTTATTTATATCTCCAACAAAATTTTCAAGAAACAGAATAAGCAATAATCAAAATCTCAAGAACTAAAATAAGCAATTGTACCACTTTTATTCATCCCCTCTGCCCTCTCTTCCTTCCTTCCTGTCTGTCTGTTTTTCTCTCATACACGCACACCCCACATTTGATGGTATGCGTGAATATAAAAGAGGTACACTCTAAAGATCCTTTAAAAATATTAGGCATATTTATGTTTGGGCCGACTATTTTTCTGTAATTTTAATATGATTTCCAATGACTTCTTTATTTTCCATTCATGTTTTACTTTTCTCAATTCTGAAACTAGCCTGAATTTTAAAGTAATTACATAAAAACCTAGGAATGTTTCCCCTAGATCTTATTTTGATAAAAAAAATAAGAATATTAAACAAAAAACATATTAAGTAATGATCATTAAAGATGAGGTACATCTACATGAATTGAGAAAAAGCCATGTTCCATCATATGTCACTGATTTAGATTGAGAAAATATACAAACACACTATTCTTGTTTTGTGTACTAGTAAGTTCTTGAGATTTACTCAGTATTTAAAACCATTAATTAAACTGTGGCTAATGTTTAAACTATGATGCTCAATGAGAACATATCAGCAATCATGTGAAGTTTACCAAAATCATAAATTTGTGATCCAAAACTTCTTTCAACAGATCATAAACTTAGTTAAATTTATAACAAGAAACCTTATAAAATTTAATTGCAGTATATCAAGTAAAATTTAATGACTCCAGGAATAGATTCTGGTCTTAGACTATTTGGATTAGACTTATTAGACTATGTAACTAAGAAATTTACACAAAGTTTCAGAGGGTTTTTGGAGGCTATTTTTTGAAACACATGTAATACCATTATCATAGGGTCTGATAATAAGCTTTCATCATTATTTTTATTCTAACAATAAAAATAACCATACTAACTACAAGGATCCAAGTCTGAATATAAAC
>RJWT010023410.1:0-16830 GCA_004365215.1 Cuniculus paca | reverse complement strand
TGAGTTTTTCCATACTCTGGTGTCTCAGCAAGGGTAGGGGTGTGGCCGTCTGTTGACCACAGGTTCAGGAGTCCTCTGTCTCCTTTCTAGTCAAGTCACCCTTCTCTCTCCTGTCCTTGACACCTCTCCTCTCATACCCTACACCTTTCTCATCTCCCTCTTCAGCCTCCAACATCACTTGTCAATAAGCTGAGGCTTTGGAAAACAAAATCAGGACAGGGAGTTTCTCTTCAGGTAGCAAAAGGAACACAAATTCTGGTTGCTTTTTAAAATGAGGAAGAATAGGGAAGATGGGGGTTAAACTGCAAATAGTTTTAATTTTGTGTGATCATTTCATAGCATTTGAAGCAAACACAGTCAATAAGATATGTGTCAATTATCCTTCCACAGGCATCATGAATAGACTTCAGTTTTGTTTTGTTATGGTTTGGTTTTTAAGATGGGTTTCTTGCTAGGCTTGTTTGAAACTCATAGATGAAAAGGATACCCTTACCTTGACCTCCTGTGAAGGTGGGACTACAAGCATACACCACCATGGCAGACTTATATTTTGATTCTTATAGATATTCATATATAAACATAACGGTCAAACGTAAATCTCCACTACTACAATATCCAAGCATCAGAACATCAGTGGGAACTCAAGAGGGGACACTACATATACTTTCATTTTCTAGGAAATTAAGATCCAGGCTGGGACAAGGACAGGCTGTTTCTTCCCATCTTATACTTTGTTACCTAGATAAATTTAGTGGTTATTTTCCTTAGAATTCTTTTCTTTTTTGATACAGGATCTCACTATGTAGTTATTTCAGGCTGGCCTTGAACTCATTATGTAGCTCAGACTGACCTTGAAGCCATGGAAGTCTGCTACCTGTCTCAGTCTCTCAAGTGTTAGGATTACAGGCACAAACCACCATGCCAGACTGACCCTAAGAATTCCATATTTAAACGTTAAATTTTGCTCTCATTATGTAACTTGAATTAACAGCCTCAAACTCTTAGAAATGACCATTTTGCAGTAGTTATTAAGTGCACATTAATTTCCAAGAAAAAAATATAACTTTTTTTTTTTTGGTGTTTTTGAGACAGTTTCGCTATGCAGTTCAGGCTGGCCTTGAACTCACTTTGTAGTTCAGGCTGGCCTCAAACTCACAGTTATCCTCTTGCCTCAGCCTCTAGCATGCTGGAATTACAGACGTGCTCCACCATGCGAGGTGAAAAAATATAACTGTTAATTGAACTCTAAATTCTCATTTGTTTAAACTTTCTAACATTGTTCCATGTTTTGCAAAGGAGGCTTGAAAGAAATTTAATGATCTTAATATGCCAGTATTATTAATACAATATGGCTAGCTGTGTATTTATAGATTTTATTAAGTATGATGAAGTGGTAAACTTTCTGAATGAAGATTGTAAAATAAGGTCGGCAAAGTGTTTTTATGTAACATTTTACTTAGACTATAGGCAATCATGCCAGGAGGCAACACTTGAGTAAAATTATTAAATGTTGACTATTGCAACATATATGGTAACATTTGCACATGAAAAGTGAACTTAAATATGTCAGAAATTCTTCACTGTATTTATATAAATACACTCTGTGTGGTTTTGTTTAAGGAAGGGTTTATTGAACATGTAGTTTTGGTAACATACATCAGAGTCCACCAAGGTAACTTAAAAATTGAGGTCTGGGGAATTTTCTCAGCCTGAAATTTCATCATTGAAGACTAAAAATTGTACCTTTCATTTTTCTGTTTGGTACAAACAGGAAACAAATCCTAAATCCATTAATATTTTAAACAGTTTTACTGATTTAAATGGCTCACATGAATGAAAGTATAATTTCTCACACTATTATGAGGTGTGACTGAAAAGTGTGGTAAATGTTTACACGTATTACAGGAAAAGGCACATTGCCATTAATCGCCCTCAAAACACTTTCCCTTGTTTTCAACACTTATCTAATTGTCTTGCCACTGTCTGAAGCAGTTCTTGAAGTGCTTCTGGTCAGTGCCTTTACTTGTGCCACTGTGGCTGCCTTAATGACCTGAATTAATTTAAAACCTTGACCTTTCCTGGTCATTTTGATTTTGGAAATGAGCTGGAAGTCAGACAATGCGGAATTTGGGGAAAAGTGGATCAGCGCACAGTGGAATGCTTTGAGGAGCCTGTCTTTCCATTGGATGGCCCTTGGCATGAGCCTTTGAGGTATTTATCACACCTGCTAAAGACACTCTTGAAAGAGGACTGGCAGAACTGCTTTAGAAAGTGGAAAGAACAATGGTGTAAGTGTATTCAAAACAAAAGAAGTAAACTGAGGGCGACTAATGGTAATGTGTCTTTTACTGTAATAAATGCTTTTCATTCAAACAGTCACTATATATTTCGATCCCTCTTTGTAGACCTGTTGTGAAAGCGTAATTAATTTAACCAGACATGTAAACTTTCTCACGAATGAAATAAATATTGAATATATGTATTTTTCCATTTTCATAATGTATATGCGAACATAAATGCAAACATATTTAGTTTTTTCTTATTTTCCTAAAATTGTGCCTGTTATAATACAAAACACTTCTACTTTATCTTTAGAAATTGACTGCTTTTGAAACACATGCATTTTTAGGTATTAAATATAAGTGCATACATAATTAAAAGTAACTGTGGCGACACGTGCAGGTGGATCACGGTCCTCATGTCTTCCTATCTTTCCCATGGTTTTACGCAGGTTACCACTGAACCAGTGACACATCAAGGAGAAGACTGGGAGACTTAGGTTGTTGCCGCAACTTTAGTTTGGCTCCCAGAAGGGACTAACGTGAACAAGACATTAACCCAACCCAATCTGTAGCTAAGTGTTCTGAGCCTCACATACTTTAGTTGACCGAATCTTCTAACTCTGAGGATCAATACTTTTTGTGTGCTCCTAGAACTTTGTGATTATTGGTTATGCAGAATTGTTGCAAAATTCCACAAAAGTTAAAAAAAAATTCATGGTAAAATAAAAATATAAATCATTTGGACATAGAATTAATATAACACACTTCTGGTTATTTTTAGCTGTATAATTTGGGCAGATCCTTGGGGTTCTCATCGTGTTCTTCAACTGTATTGGTAGTACTGAATGAGGTAAATCTTTAAAACAAACTTGAAAATTTGTATTAATGCATGTTTCCAGTAGATAATGATTATATTCACTTTGGAAAGTGGTACATGTTCATAACACATCTTAACTGTTTTTGCTCCCCCTTCCCCTGCCTTCCCTAGCATTTCCCTCTACCTCTAGGTCCTGTTTCCATTTGAAAAAGATCTCCCTGTTTCCTATTATCTTTTATTTTGTTCTTTAAGCACTTTATACTTTGGGTTTCTCATGGAAGAAAAAACATGCTACATTTAACTTTATGTGCCTGGTTTGTTTCACTTAACATTATGGTCTCAAGGTGTGTCCATTTCCTACAAATCACTCGCATTTGCCCTTCTTTATGGCAGAGTAGTACTGCATAGTGTATAGATACCACATTTTCTTTATCTATGCATGTGTCGATGCACATGTAAGTAAGCCACTTTCAAGATTTACCTATTATGAGTTGTGCTGCTATAAACATGAGTATGCATGTATCACTGAAATATGTCTTTCATTCTTTCAAGAAGATACCTTCATACTTTTTAATTTTTTGAGGGATCTCCACATTGATTTCCATGGTAGTTGTACTAGTTTACAGTCCCACCAACAATGTAGAAGGTATCTTTTCCCCCCACAGCCTTAATAGCATTGGTTGTTATTTGTTTTCTTGATGGCAGCCCTTTATTTCCTGCTCAATACCAGAAAAATTCATTAGACACTCTTCCTTAGCCTCCTTTAGTCATTCTCTATATTAAAAAGCTTAAGCTTCTCAACATACATATAGATCAAGCTCCTGAACACAGACAGTCCCTACCTCTCTTTTTGACCATATCTCCATCTTGCTGCTTACAAAGAATATGTCACTGAAATATGAAAAAGTATCATTTTAAATAACTTTTTTTTGCCCTTCTTTATCTCAGCAAATGATCTGAAATTTCTTCCTTTTGACATCATGTCCCCTAAGACCCAGCTCAAAGATCATCTCCTCATAAGAGTTTTTCCTAACTTCTGCGGCTGGGAGATTATGCTCCTAGAGCTCTCAGCTTGTAACTTAAATTTTTCTTTTTTTGTATTACTGTACACCCTATTAGGTATTTAACTTCAAACAGGCAAAGAACACATTACCTCTTCATCTTATGATACCTCACAGTACTTGGCATAATTCTGGGCTCAAGATGGTTGTTCTAAAATAACCAGAGAGTGAATAATAATAGTAACATATAACTTGCAATATTGGTTCTCTAGAGACACTCAACTTATAAAATACTTATCTTTTTGCACTTTTAATTACTTTTGAAATGGAAAGTCATCCTTGGTTTATTGATTGCATACAGACTTTAAAATTTCTATAGTTCAAGAACAAATGGCCAATAAATACATGAAAAAAATGTTTAGTATCTCTGGTCAGTAAGAAAATGCAAATTAAAATCACAATGAGATTCTACTTTTTCATATTTCAGTGGCATATTCTTTGTAACCAGCAAGATGGAGATATGGTCAAAAAGAGGTAGGGACTATCTGTGTTAAGGAGTTTGATCTATATGTATGTTGAGAAGCTCAGGCTTTTTAATATAGAGACTGATTAAAGGAGTCCAAGGGAGAGTATCTAATGAATTTTTCTGGTAGTGAGCCGGAAATAAAGACATGAGTGAGACTCAGGAGCAAATGGCTGCAAAACTGGGTATAAAGGTACACACCTATAATCCCGGTCCTCTTCCAGGTGGAGGGAGGAGGATGGCAAGTTCAAGTTCAGCCAGGGCAACTAGTGATTCAGTGAGATTCTGTCTCAAAATGTTTTTAAAAAGGGCTGAGGGTGTAGTTCAGGACAAAGACCCTGGACACAAGACCCAGAACCACAGAAGAAGGAGAAGGAGAGGGAAGAGAAAGGATGGAAGAGGAGGAGGAGGTGGAGGAAGAGGAGGAAGAAGTCAACTCTAGTTTTGCATATGACTGAGCTCAGGTGAGGTGGGCATTGGCATTTAAACAGAAACCTCAACAATATGCTTTATTTTGTGCTAAGAAAACAGCATACTATAAAAATAATATGATATTGTTACAAAAAAGAGGACTTACACTACTGTTATATTGTAAGTAAAGAATATTTTAAAAATGAGACTCAAGTATTTGGGTAATAATTTGGAAATTTTACAGTGCATATGAATCACTTGGGGTGCTTATAAAATACAGGTTTCTCAACCCTAGATATCTCAAAGCAGTAGGTGTTATAAGAGACCCAGCAAGCTGTATTTTAATAAGCACCTCAAATGAAAGGTAGCAGATGGTCTGTGAGTCCCTCTTTGACACCGATTGGGTTACATAAATGTAGTGATAAAAGGAAACTTTATTGCTAACTTCCTATTTACCTGATGCTTGGCTAAGTGCATGCATCCTTTACCTCATTTCATCCTTAGAGTAAGCTTAAAATGTGGCTATTAATATCATTTTCCAACTTACTGAAAACCAATAATTGGAGAGATTAAGCAGCACTTTGAAATCATAGAGCTAGTAAAGGATACAATCAGGATATAAACCAAAGGTCATTCAACTTCAGAACTCACACTGGAAAAATTTGTGATATTAAAAACTCTTAACTTTTGTCTTTCGTCTGGTTCTTTTTTCTCTTCAAAAGTTTCAACTGATTGGGACCAGTGCCACATTTAACAAGATTGCCTGATTAAATTTACTCTAGTAAAAAATTTCATTCCTAAGTAGAGAAAGACCAGCTGGAACATAATCAGTCATCATAGTGGGCTGCCCTAGATATGAAGATGCCCACCCTACCAAGAATAATACATATGCACATAGCAGTAATTCCAAAATAAATATAGAAAATTTCTACAGCATGTGTTATTATAACCATTTAAGCAAAAACAGAAGAACTTTAAAGTGGGACATTATCATTGCCTTGAACATTTTTTTTCTTCCCTGTCTTAAAATTGACATCTCAAAATAAATTCATGATCTTGAAACCTAAGCATTAATTGTCTAAAGGAATGGCCCACAGTAAAATATGAAAGTCAGATTTAACTTTATTCTTTTCAACTGTCTCTTGGCCAAAACTACTATATCTTTTTTAGATTGAAGGGCAACACATTTACCTACATTTCTATGATAATGGAAGCAGTAATAAACGTAATCATTGTGTACTGCAAATGCATACTAATAAAAGGCATATTCAAAAAGTGAAATTCAAAAAAAGAAAAAAATTATTCAAAATGAACTATTTTCTAGGCAAACTACATACAAGCTGTCACTGAGTACCAGTTTTGCTATTTTCCTTTTCATTTGTATTCAGCTTTCTGTGTGCTTTTCTTTGTTTTGTTTTTGAGACAAGGTCTCTCTGTGTAGTCCAGGTTGGTGTCAAACTTGTGATCCTCCTGCCTCAGCTTCCTGAGTGCTGGAATTACAAAGCTATATCACCATTCCCAGCTTTGTGTATTCTCTTATATCTTCAAGGAACTTAGTGATTCAGAAAGAATTAGAGAAAAATAAAAAGCCTACTGAAATCAAGAAAGCTTGATATACAATAAAGAATATGCATGTGAAAAATACATCCTGTGCAAGGGTTATAGGATTTCTTTAAATTATTTTAAGAAGCCATTCACCATAGATACTGGAGTTTTGCCCTGATAAAAATACACTGGATATTTTTCTAACCTCATCTCATAAATGTTCTCTGATCTACATACTTAGCATGCACATTTTCATTGCCTGATATATGAAGACAGCCTGATACCCTTTTTGTAGAAATAGAAGACTAGTAATAGAATACCAAAATTGTTATTTATTTAAACTTGGTTATCTATTGGAAAACAAAATAATCTACTAAAACAAATTGAAAGTGATGTGTAAATATAAAAAAGTGGACAAAAAGAAGTACATCTGAATCAATATTTTATATATAACAAATAATAATTTCAATATAAAAAGGTCCTACTTATAACAACAAAAGTATTCAAAGTAAACTTTTAAAAATAGAATTTATACTAAAAAGTATGGAAAATTCTTAGCTTTTTATGTAAGTCTATGTAATGAAAACACAAGACAAGAAATACTCAATATTGAGTGAATCTACAAATTTAGCATAATTTTTCTCCATATTCCTAATAATTTTTTTTTAAAAAACTGAACAAGAGAAAACATTTCAAAATTTTGTCTCAAAATTTTTATTTTTAGTTGGACTTGGTGGTGCAAGGCTGTAATCCCAGCATCTCAACATTTGGGAGGCTGAGGCAAGAGGACCATTGTGAGTTCGAGACCAGCCTGAGTTACAAAGTGAGTTCAAGGCTAGCCTGAACTGCTTAGTGAGAGCCTGTCTCAAAAAGACGAACAAAACAAAAAACAAAACCAAGCAAACCAAAACAAAAGGGACTTTTTTTGTACCAGGAATTGAACACATGACCTCTTGCTTGCCAGGCAGGTGCTGTACCACTGAGCTATATCTATCCAGTCCCAAGAATATTTTTAAAGATACAACATTATATCATTATTAATGAATACAATGTAGTATAGACCCAAGCTTAATGAACACAATTAGAATGAAAGAGCAGTTCACGTGGCGTTGTATACCTGTAATCCCAGCACTCAGGAGGCTGAAGCAATAGGATTGGTGAATATTTGAGGCCTGCCACACTATTTCATATTGAGATAATCGAGGAGCCATTTAGAAAATCTATGCCAGTAGATTTCAGTCTCATACTACTTTTTCTATTAGATTTGAAAATTTTAAGAATAATGATGGTGAATATCACTTGATTAAAATTTTGATCAAAATATTTAACTATGTATATCAAAATCATACCTGAAACAAATAAACTTAAAAGAAATGCCTGGCAGTTGGGTAGTTTTGAGCCTAGGACTGACAGTACTGACGGGCTCTGTTGATTTGGCACTGTACTGGTGCAGTGCATCAGGACAGGAAGGTATGGGGGGAAAACTTCTCACCCCTTGGAAGCCAGGAAACCAAGTAGGGGAAAAGGAAGAAAGGGTAGGTATCCTGACTTCCCCTCAAGGGCATGCCCCGATGACATATGACCTCATACAAAAACCCATTTCTTAAAGGTCCCACAGCTCCCAGTGGCACCACTCTTGAGCCCATGGTCTTTGGAGATGGTCCAGACCCAACTGTAGGAAAACCAAAATTTCACTTGGTAAGAATTTATGTTCCAAAAAGCACGGGACGCGTGTGAAAACATTTATATTTAGGAAATTAGCATATTTTCGAATAAGGAAAGATTAGAGCTGACTAAAGGGTGACATTCCAGGATTTATTTTGTCAGTATGGCATAGTCATGCAATGAAGTACTCTGCGACCATTTTAGAATGATGCCTGAAATGCTTCAATTGATCTTGTTGATTCAACGCACCGACATTTTCTTACATATGTAAATATAATTTTAAAATGTTTATAAATACACATAAGTTGAAGAAAACATATAGAAATTTTAATAGTGGTTACCTCGCTTGTCAGAACACTTGTAATTTTCTTTTTTACAAAATTCTTCTTGTATGAATTTTTTATTTTCAAATATAAATACAGTCTGTTTTTAAATTTTAAAGGGAATGAGAAATATTCATTATTTCCTCTATCTTAGAAAATGAAACAGATGAAAAATTCGGAAAATAAATTATCTTCCCATGCAAGCCAAAATTTTATTGCCACTCTGATAGACTTGCCACCCACATCAATCTTGTGGGAATGAATTCTCAAGTTATTGGTACAGGGCTCATTTACTGAGTTATGAAAGACCAGCATGTCAGGGAATCACAGAGGAAGTAGGGCCATTTGACTTGAAGAAATGTAGGAGATTCCATTAACTATATCACATCTATTTTGCCATGAGAATTAGGCACCTCCTTGCACAAGACAAACAGAGGAAATGTTCCAAAAAAACCTTTAAAAACCTCAGAATACAGTATCATTAACTACCTCTTTCAATTCTAACCTGGGTATAACCCACAGAGCAAAAAGGCAGGTAGGACTTTTTCTGTTGTTTATCACATCACAGGAATTCACTTCACTTGTTTGGGACACCTCATTCCAAGCATCTCCAAACCTAGACTGTCTGGTTGTCCTGTCTTGTTCCTCCCCTCCCTCCTTTATCCTTTTTTCTCCCCTCTTCCCTTCTCCCTCCTCCCCCTCTCTCCTTCCCTTCTCTCCCTTTCTATGCTTCCCTCCCTCTTCCTTTCTTCTTTTTTATTTCTTTCTTTTTTGTTTTTTGTGTATAGTGCTGAGATTAGACACAGGATGTTGTGCGTGCTATACTACTGAGCTACAACCACAGACTAAATTGTGCGTGCTATACTACTGAGCTACAACCACACTTGATCACAGGTGATGGTGTTGTGCAAGAACTTTGCAGCCAGTCTATTTTAATTGAAATTCTGACTTAGCCTATTAAACTCTTGTGCAATTCAGATTACTCTGGGCACCAGTTTTTGCATTTTCAGGAATGCAACTGGATTTTATATAATTTTCTTTTCCAATTTTTTAAAAATGTTAGCTCAGGTTTCTTCCATAAACACTGTGCCTTTAGACTAAGGACATGTATGTTGCTGTTGAGTCTGGCCGGAAGTCCTCTAGTTGGGTGAACTCTTGGAGCTTTTAGGATAAATTTTACTTGGCTTTACATGAAAGATCCATCTTTGATTTGGTCCTGTCTTTCCTCATTTCTTAACCTGAACTTCCGAGGCTACTTTCATGTCACACACTGCACACTCACCTCTGTGTTTGTGCACACCAAGTCCTCTGAGAACTCTGTC
Organism: Cuniculus paca; assembly: GCA_004365215.1. Lineage (NCBI taxonomy): Eukaryota > Metazoa > Chordata > Mammalia > Rodentia > Cuniculidae > Cuniculus > Cuniculus paca. The sequence goes on along the minus strand of RJWT010023410.1, from coordinate 6,941 downwards.
CTTTTTCTGAATAACTCCTCTCATGCAGAACCCAGGCACCACCTTCCTCGGGAAGCTTCTCTAACTGTTGCCTTAGAATAAACTATAGTCCCTTCCTAAAAATGTCCCACACAATCATAGGTATTACCCCTTTACAACAGTTAGCAGATTAGATGGTAGCTGTATCTTTGAAGCCAAACACTGGGTCTAACATTCTATACCTCTAGTGGATTTCATATACTTATACATTCTATACCTATTTAATATATCTATACATTCTAACATTCTATACCTTTGGTAGATTCTATACCCAAACAGATTTCAATAAATTCTTTGTGCTTTTGTCCCTTCACACTTGGCAATGATGTAAATTCACATGGAAGCATTTATTTCTCACAAATTTTAACTCTGGCTCATTTTCTGGTGCTTTAAACTTATTTTATGCCCTTTATCTTATATCAGTATTATAACCCCAGTGGCCAAATACTTGTCACTATTACATTATTTCTTCAAAGCCAACTTTTTGCTATTCTACATGTTGAGCTACTTTGAAACTACATAAAGCCCAAGGGATTGTAAATTTTGAATACTGAGCATTTTGTTCTCATGTTTGTTTTCTACATGTCTTTGTTCTCTGTTAAGCTATTTGTTGAGATGTGTAGTCTGTAAAGTGGAAAGAATAGAAGGAGTATGGATAACCCACAAACTGGATGAATTGTTTTGCATATTTGAGTATCAGCTGCTTAACACTACTTGATCCTTTATTAAAAACAAACATTTGTAGTGTTATAAATTTTTAGAACTCTTATTGGTAAAGACATCATGCAGTCATTTAAGTGTAAGTTACAAAATGAAGAGCTATAAATAATTCTTTAACTTTAGTTAAAGCTAACCTGAATAATTTTTTTGTATTCTCATGAAATATGGAATGAATCAAAGAAACAATTAACTAACACATAAAATACGTTCATATTTTAATCCAGTGGCACATTCTGCATTTGGAGAAGCTGGGAGCCTTCTTCAATTTCATTACAGTTACCTCCTACTTTAGTTCCCAGCATAACAAACCAGCCCTCAAGTCTCATAATCTCAAGCATCTATATGCATACTGTCAAGAGTGTTCACCATGCTCGGGATGATTTAACATGAATAATCTCAACATGCTTATTAAAAAGGCAAAATCTTAGGCACTATGTCAAAACTACCAAATTATTTTCTGGACATTGTGAGTGGAAAATCTTTACTTTTCCACCAGTGATCGAAATGAATCTTACACCTGCTACAGAGGAGAGGTCCATGTAGTGCTGCAATCTTGTGGAAAAGATTATAGAAAATAAGTTCAGTTGCACCAACTGTGAATCATGAACTGTCATTTTCTTTCTCAACAATAAAAAAATACAAATTATTTTACTAATAGATTTATTTATTTATTTAATTTTTTGCAGCACCAGGGATCAAACTCACAACCTCACACTTGCCAGGCAGGCGCTTAGGTCATGAGCTAAATCCCCGGCCTTTACTAATAGATTTAAAGAAGAAAGAGAGAGCTTGTAATAAAGAAATTTATTGCTTTCTCATCCAATTTGTGATCCTGCTTGTGTTTTTTCCCACTCTATACCCAGGGTAGAATTTTAAAAATCTGTTCTAGCTTAAAAAATAATTATGACAGACTAGTTTCTTCCTTGAAATTAGTGATTTTTTTTTCTATGAAATGACTTCCTACTTCCAACTTTTGCTTCACTTTCTGGCAACTATTTATATTCTTTAAATAAATTATCAGCACGCAAACCTCCTGTTATTTTTCCCAGTTTAAAAAAGCCTTTCTCGACCTCACTTCTTCCTCCAGCTATCACTTGCTCTCTCTCCCCTTTACAGCAAGACTTCATCACATACTTGTGTATATTTTACATTTCTTCTGTCTACTTATTCTTTCTTCAGTTCACTGAATTCTCCAGTAGAACGCACTCATCAAAGTTACCTGTGATGTTCACAATGGTAACACTAATGGCTCATTCTCAGTCCTTACTGTGTGTGGCCTTTCAGTAGCATTTGACACAATTTATTGGAGCACTTTTTCCTCATGATTTTCAGGACACACACTTTCCTGATCTTTTTACTTCTTGATAGTCTGCTCCTCTTATCTTCCTACTTGTGGATATTTCTCAACTCCCTACTTTTTAAATTTGGGGGTAACTTAGTTTGACATGTGTATCACTTCCCCTTTCTTTTTCTGTTTTTAAATTTTTTTTTGTTGATATCTAATTTTTTTTTTTGAAACAGGGTTTCACTATACAGTTCAGGCTGGCCTTGAACTCACAGTGATTCTCCTGCCTTAGCCTCCCAAGTGCTGGGATTACAGGCATGCAACACCATGACTGGCTGGATATCTAAATCTTGATAATCTTTCTTTGGATCTTTATGGTCTTTTCTGTTCTCAAGGTTTAAATATCATTCATATTCTGAATATTCTTAAACTTATATTTGCAATTTTCATCTTTCCCCCATCACTTGACTCATACTTTCAATTGGTAAGTTGAATTGGGAACTTGTTAAATACATGTCTTAAATAGAAGAAGTCGCACACGCTAAGCTCTTCAGTGGCAAACTAACTTCTCTCATGGCTTTCCCCACCTCTGCAGATAGCAAATCCACGTTGTTAGACACTTTGGAGACACACTTGACTCCTTTCCTTTTTGCTTTTTTGCCATCCTTCTGTTCTATTAGCAGATCCTTTTGGTTCTTTCTTCAAATGTGTTAGATACTGACAAGTTCTGACCACTTCCTCTTCTTCCATCCTAGTTCAGGCCTCAGCCATTTCTCTCTTGAACTAGTGCAATGACCTTTTAGATCTTCTTGATACTTCTGTCTTTATTCTTCCGAACCCATGACTGATGCAACAGAAAGAGTTTTTCTTTTATAAGTCATCATTCCTCTCCTAAAACCTTCCAGTGGTTTTCTATTTCACCCAGAGTGATGAAAGAAAAATCATCATAGTTCCTATAAGATCTTAAATGGCTTATTAGTCATCTGTGATTGCATAACAACTTACTGAAAACTTCATTATATATATATGTATAAAAATTATGTAACACATTATTTTTTCCCCTGGGGTAAAAATCTCAGGGCCCTTTAACTGGTTTCTCTGCACCAAACTCTCTCAAAAGGTGACATCTGGGGTTGCTATCTTAAGTGAAGGATCTAGCTGTAGATGATCCACTTCCAGTATTGCTCACGTGGTGGTCCACAGGCTTCAGGTGCTTGTGGGCTGTTGGAGGGAGGCCTCCCTCAGTTCTTGCCATGGGCCTCACCTTAGGTCAGCTCATAATAGCTGGTTTTCATTACGGAGAATGAATAAAAAATACGAGAATTTAACAAAATTACAAGAGCTCATTTGCAAGCTAATCTTGGAAGTGACATTCTGTGATGTTTGCCCTGATTTCTGTTTATTAGAAGCAAGTCCAGCCCACACTCAAAGGGTGAGTGTTAAACAAGAGTGAGTATTAGGAGGCGGGATACATTAGGAGCCAACTCTAAAGCTGCCCGCCACCAAAAACTGCACCATCCCCATTACATATCTGACTTTAGCAACTTTCCTGTTGATCATTCTGCTTGAATTACACTGGCTTCATTGTTATTCTATGTGTGAGTCATACCCTTTAATACCATTTGGGCTAGACATGTGAAGGGATTTTTGATGTTTAAAGTTTGCATCCAAAGCCTGAGAAGTTATCTTAGCAACTAGGATAGTGGTGATCTCATAAGAACTTCATAGAAGTTCATTGTTGTTTTGGAAGTCAGTAGTGTGGTTGCAGTCTTATTTTTGAGAGTGGATTATATATTGTGTTACCATGCACTTACGATTGTAAATATCACAGGAGTTATAAGGATCTGGTTTTGTAGGCCACAGAATTCTTTTAGCCAGTTACAATTAGATTAGCAGATAGTAAGTTAATCTCAGTAATTTCAGGGTTTATTCCTTGGTTAAGGTAAGAATATCATGGTGGCTGCAATACTCATAATGCTCAGAGCAGAAATATGGCATGAAATATCAGAGTATAAATTCAGATAGAAATCAGAAAACAGGCATCAAAAGTTTAAAAAAGAGGAAAACATAACTTTTTTTGAAGCAACGAAAGTTAACTGGACCAAGTTGCATAGGAACTTGAAGTGAAAACTACCAACTACTGAGAAATGTATTACTAAATGAAGTGCTGAACTTAGTATCTTAGGATATGGTTAAAATATGCTCAGATACTTGAAATTCTGTATTATTTCTATCCTTTTTTTCTGTTTTGCTTTCTAAAATTAAAAAAAAAGTATTTGCTGTAGGCAATGCTATAATGACCAGTGGAGATTTACAATGGAATCATGCAATTCAGTTTCAACAAAAATAAAAAAGAAACAATATATATCAATAATCTGTTTTGATGGAACAGTGATAAGGGACAAAGTCAAAAAAGAAAAATATCTTCAGAAGAACCACAGTTTGATAAAAAATTTGTTCTACCAGCTCTTTCATTGGTCACTGTTTATAAAGTTTGGTTATGGTAACACACACTCCTTCAGAAAATGATCAGGCTTTGTGAGTTCCAGGAACTTCAGAGATACTTCATAAATATTAAATAATCAATTTCAACTCAGCAAGCAAAAGCTTTGACAAAAAGATTTTCCACAAAAGCTTTAGTCTTTCCAAACCATGTCATTATATATAGATAAATAAATATTTTTAAAAGGTTAAATATTATGTTTATATAAAGTACTTCTTTTTTATTAATTTACTATCTTCCACAAAACCTTTGTGGTTCATTTAATAGGAAATCATGTTTTCTACTGATACATTGGCACTATTTTTGAATATTATAATTACTAGTTTAAGTAACAAATCCAAAGAAAGAATATTTACAAAGAAGTAATGTCACCATATGATTAAAAGGTTCAGACCTTTACAGAATCTTATTCTGTAAAAAAATGTTACTATAAGTTAGATTACTAAGGCAAACATTCCCATTTCTGTGTAGTGCATACATAGTAAAGATTTTAATATTATGTATTAATAGGTAGGGATCATGGATTTGATTAAATATACCTAATATTAGCTAATCATATTCTGGGTTCTCTTTACCTAACATTGTTTATCTGACATTTAAAAATTAAATAGAAAGAAATGCATCTAAATCTATGCTACACATTTGAAATTGATAGTTTATATTTGGTATAAAAGGGATAAAATTTATAGTCCTGGGTGACAATTTTATGTAACAAGGCATGAGAATGTAAAATTCCATTCAAATTCTTTTCTTATCACTATTCATGAAAACAGCATTTCTCAGCTGGGAAAGCTAACAGTGATATTACATGGTGACATTATTTCAGAAGAGTTGTCTACGATGCAGAATATCTAATTTTTTCACACATGAGTAAGGACTATGTAAAATTTAGCATTTAATTTGCATTCTTATATGCAATGATCTAAAGGGCAAGGTTAAGTATTTTTGAAATATTATAATAATGTAAAATTAATTTAAAAGCAAGAATTTAGTATTTATGCATCTTTTTTTTTTCTTTCAAGTCTTCCCAAATAGCTTTGACTAAAAGAATAGTATAACTTGATATACTAAAGATACAAACACTGTTATTGCTGCTTTAGAAAAAAGGAAACTGGAGCATGGAATTGCATAAATGATTTTCTAAGGCATCTAAATAAAGTATAGGAATCATCATATACCCATACTTACCATATTTCTCAGTTTAGTGTTTGATGCTTTTCTTTTAAATATTAATACCAGCAGAGTAGTCCAATAACATCATGTGCAAGGGGCAAAGCTGTCAATTGCATAGTTTTCATAACCTTCTAAATCATAGTCAATACTAGACTACATGATTTTATCCCCAAATTTATGGACAAGTAAGCTTAAACCTAGAGGAATTGTGACTTGTCCAAGGCCATGGTGAGTATTATTAGCACAGGCTAGACTCAAACTTTCGTGTCCTTTGTACAATGCTGTGCCCACCATAATTACAGAACAAAAAATTAAATTGGATTCCCAAATCTGTTGGTTTTGTGTGTGTTGTTCTGACTTTTCATACTTCAGGCAATATAATGTAAAAAAACTTTTTCTACTTAATTCAGGAAGTTAAAAATATTTATTCACTACAGTTCACCTCTGATTCTCCACCTTATTTATTAACAACACCACTGGCTCTTTTATTCCTAACATTTGATCACCTAAAGCAAGGGTCAACACACTTTTTCTTTGAGGCCTCGGACGGCAAATATTTTTTAACTACTCAATATGGGCTTCACTCCTGGTGTTTGCAGCATGGAGATGGCTATAGAGATAATGTGAGTGAAAGGTAAATGGGACGCTGTTTCAACAGAACTTTCTTTACAAGAGTGTGTAGTCAGCCCTGGGCTTTGTGACCTTGATCTGAAGTGTGGTGATTGCAGAATAAGGGACCAAAATGATGATATGCTGCGATGTTTCAGTTCAGGAATATTTCAGTTCTAAAATAAAATCACCAGTGAAGTCTGGAGCTACAGTTGTTCTAAGCTATGTCTACAGATCTCCTGAATTGGCATACCTCTTTAAAAATAAAACTTATCTTTATATTCAATGGGGTTCTTTTTTTTTAAAGCTATCTTTAGTGTTATCATTGGCATCATGCTTTTAGGAGAGAAAACCAAGGAATTAGATAATATATAGTATTTAAATAGTGCATTATAGCTTTTTAAGTTTGAAAAATGTTCAGTATCTTTGATACTTACACTCATTTATCTTATCTCTTACCTTTGCCTCATGAGAATCCCATTAAAATGTCAGTAAGATACATTTCAATGCCCACAAGGTTGCAAAGAAGAGGAGGGGAGATCAATGGACCAGAATTCTCAAGACACTTTTGGAAGTTGGGAAGCAGTAGTGACTGTGGCTTAGAAGAGTGGAGGAGACTAAGTACAAAGTGCC
>RJWT010023409.1:0-16791 GCA_004365215.1 Cuniculus paca | reverse complement strand
TCCTCAAAGAAAAGAGCACACAAATCTTAGAAACCTACAACAAAGAATTTTCTGTCATAAAATCATTGTTACCAAAACTTCCATTAAAATGTCCACAGCTTCTAAGATTTATACAAATAGAAGACAGCATTAATTTTAAAAATCAAGAAGGCAGAACTAATAAAGAAGTAAAATTTTTAAGAATGTAATAGCTTGTTTCAAGATACATTCACTCTGAAGCGCTCTGTCATTTACATAAACTGCAGGGCTGGGTTGTAGTTTACTAGTACAGTGCTAACATGCCCAGGGTCCTGGGTTTGATCCCCAACATTGTGAAACAAAAACATAAACTGCAAAATGAATCTATGAAGCTTCATTAAAAGTTAAGAATTAGCCAGGCATAGTGACAAACACCTGGAATCCCAGCTACTAGAAAGTCTGAGGCAGAAGAATTACAAGTTCAAGGCCATCTTGGAAAATTTTGTTAGATTCTGTCTCAAAAAAGAGAAAAGTCTAGGGATGTAGCACAGTAGTAGACCACTTATCTGTTACGTGTGAACCCCTGAATTTAATCCCTAATACTATAAAAATAAACAAACAAAAAAGCAAGGTTTTAAACTGAACTCCAGAGCATGTCTCTGAATGTTCTGCCCAACTAAAGTAATTCAAACTAAAACACAAACTCCTACATATTCCAAGTGTTGGAGGACATATTCAAATTGGTATCTGAGGAGAGATTATCATTCATTTAATGTCCATTATTTTCCTTTGCTTAAAACAAATGCTAGAGTTGGGCCTGGTGGTGCACACCTGTTATCCCAGCACTCGGGAGGCTGAGACAGGAGGATCCTTGCAAGGTCAAGACCAGCCTGGGCTACAAAGTGAGCTCAAGGCCAGCCTAAACGGCATAGTGAGACCCTGTCTCAAAAAGACAAGGGCCAGGGATCTAGCTCAGTGGTGTAAGGACGTGCCTGGCAAGCACAAGGTCATGAATTCAATCCCTGGTGCCACATTAAAAAAAAAAAAAAAAAAAAAGCTAGGTAATTCAGTCTGGGCCCAATTTGGTAATGTTTTGACAAATATTCTTCCTCTACGGATAACTCATAAACAAAAGCAACTTTTTACAAATTGGATAAACAAAATCAGTTCTGAATCAACACAGTTGTATGGTAACAGAAATTACTTTCCTAATTCGTAGGCAAAACATAACGAGGTGACATCGGAATATGACACAATTACTGTAATAAAGTAGTATAATAAGTGACTTGTTAACACTTATAGAAAGCACATAATTACATAAACCAAATTTTAGTAAGTATCTTGGCTTTGTATGCAATTTTCTGCATACAAGATGAGTTTATTAGTGGATCCTAACCTTATTTAAGTTGAAATAAGAAATGAAGGAACAAGCTAGATATAAAAGCTAGCTGTCATTGTGTCTTTTTCTGTCCCTTTTTTGAGGGAAGGGCATACAGCCAGGGTTTTTAGATATCAAATTCAGAATCTATCAGAAATTGCAAACTGTGGTGCACTCTGACAAGAATTGTAAATAAAAATGGGTCAAATATAGTTTAAAAAAGATTAGAGGGCTAGGATGAGTCTTAAAGCATATCTAATATCACCTTCAAAGAAAAGATCTTAAAATTAACCAAGGGGAAAGGTAGATTAACTATGAAGGAACAACAGCTTGACAGATAACTTCTTAATTACTAAACACAAGAGTAAACAAACAAGCAATAAAACAATATATTCAAAATAGTATAGTATCTTTACTGAGAGAAGGTACATCAAACTAGAATTGAAAATTCAGCTAAATCATCTCATGAAAAATAAGAGTAAAGACATTTTCAGAAAAAAAAATTTTTCATCATAAACTAACTTCACTGTAAGAATTTTTAAAGAATATATCTGAAGAAGAAAGGAAATGATCTCAGAAAAGAGTTCTAAGTTATAAGAAGGAATGGTAAACAAGGTAAATAGTAAACATAAGAACATAAAACATTGTCTTGAAAAAAAAATACTAAAACATGTTCACTAGAAGAAAGCCTCTTAATAAGTGGTGCTGGGAAAACTGGCTTTCCATAAGTCAAAAACTAAAACTAGACCCATGCCTATCACACCATGCACTAAACTAAAGTCAAAACGGATCAAAGATCTAAATATTAAAACAGAAACACTAAATCTACTGGAAGAAAAAGTAGGTAGACACCTCGAAGACATAGGGGGAGACAGAAAATTCATGAACAAAAATCGAACCACACAGGCAATACTTTCCACAGTCAACAACTGGGATTTTCTCTTACTAAAAAGTTTTTGCATGTCAAAAGAAATCTTCAACAGAGTGAAAAGAAAACCCACAAATTGGGAAAAAATCTTAGTCAACTGTCCCTCAGACAAAGGACTTCTATCTAGAACATACAAAGAATTTTAAAAAATCGGGCCCCCCAAAATTCAAAGATCCAATCCAAAAATGGGCATCTGGGATGAACGCACACTTCTCAGATGAAGAAATACAAATGGCAAATAAATACATTAAAAAAATGTTCAGCATCATTGGCCATTAGAGAAACGCAAATTAAAACAACACTAAGATTCCATCTCACTCCAGAAAGAATGGCCAGGATCAAGAAAACAACCAACAACAAATGCTGGAGGGGCTGTGGGGAAAAAGGAACCCTTCTCCACTGTTAGTAGGAGTGTAGACTGGTGCAACCACTGTGGAAATCAGTCTGGAGATTCCTCAAAAAGTTAGGATTGGAAGTCCCATTTGACCCAGCTATTCTGCTTCTGGGCATATTCCCAGAAGAACTGAAAACATCATACCACAGTGATATATGTGCACCCATGTTTATAGCAGCACAATGTGTAAAAGCCAAATCTTGGAAACAACAAGTGCCCATCAGTTGAGGAATGGATAAAAAAGATGTGGTATTTTTATACAATGGAGTACTACTCAGCTATAAAGAAGGATCACATTGAGGCTTTTATAAGTAAATGGAAGCAACTTGAGACCATTCTCATAAGTGAAACGAGTCAAACTCATGTGTAAATACTGTATTGCCTCCCTAGTGTAAGAAACTGAAAGAGTAAGTATGTTCAAAAATCTACAATAAATATTGTGTAAGGGTAAGAAACTGCTCAAGGGTCAGGGATTTAGCTCAGTGGCTCAAGCACTTGCCTTGTAACTGCGAGGTCGTGAGTTCAAACTCCAGTACCAAAAAAAAAAGAAAGAAAGAAGAAAAGTAACAGGGATAGGGGAAAGGAGAAAAGAAGGAAGGGAAAAGGAAAAAGACATAAATCTCTGTGTATATATAATTATATATATATATATATACACACACACACAGAAGATAGCTAAGATGACTACACTACTAATTCTTTTAGTTCTTGGAAAAGAATAGTTAATACTCATATGAGATCAATTTTGCATGTCTATATCTGGTAATCTAAGCAACATTTTGAAGGTAACAATATAAATTCCTATCATCTTGTTTTGAAAACTTAAACTGTCATTGTTTTGGGATTGTTGTTGTTGTTTGTCTCATTTGCTTTTTGCTTTTCTTTTCCATGTTTTTTTTTCTCTTAAATAAAAAAAATACTAATAATAAGATGTAAGAAACAAGATGATGGATAACTACATGTTGGAAGGGAGTTAACTGTTTTAAAAACAGTACTTCTTATTTCTTATTTGTGCACCAAGATATTACAAAACATCATTTCTTATATGGCTTACATTGAAATAGGAAATCAGAATTTCTGATGGTTGATCACTTGCTGAATTTAAAATCATCATTAATTGTTGAATAGTATTCATAACAGTCCTAGAAGAGGAAAAAGAAATGTTAATAAAAGAAAAAAACCCAAATGTATAGTTAAAACTATTTTCTAACACATGGCATTCCTCATTTATCCTTAAGAAATTCCCTGAACTAAGACCTCATTAAAAAAAGCAAACCATGTCATGTTTTACAAGGAAATACACTACATTTAAATCTTTAAGAGGAGCATTCATAAGTAAATGATAAAGCTAATTTACTAATAAAACTAAGTATCAATAAAACATGAATTGAGACACTGTGCGATGTTTAGGGCTAAAAGGACCTTTTAATATTACTTAGTAAAACATGTTCAATGCTCTCAGCCAAACTTCTTCAAACTGATATCTATACATTGGCTTTCAAACATATTGCCATGCAACTTCTGCAGCTTCTATGCCCATTAATCTATTTAAGCCACAATGACTACAGCAATATATGACCAACAGCTGAAACCAAAAATTTCTCATTTGTACTGACAACTATCTTGCAGCATCTGACACTCCAGCACTTGCTGCTTCCTGAAACTCACTGGCCACCTCAGCTTGCTTGGTCTCACCTTTCAAGCTCCCAGGCCAACCCTTCTCATTCTATAGGACCTAACCATTCTTGCTGTGATACACTGTCCCTTCAGTCAGTCACATCTATTTTTAAGATTTTAATTCCACCTAATGGTTCCCAAATCTATTAGGAGCCGGATAGCCTACTGTTTACTAGATATGGTCTTCACAAGTGCTCAAAGAACAAGATTCTAAATATGAATGCATCAAATCTTTATCAAGTCTATTCTTGCTCCTCCATTTCTCTACTCTCTTGGTTCAGAACTTTAGCATCTTTCAGCTCAACTACTGCAACAGATCAGTCTGCACATTTTTTACTTGCTATCTGAGGTAGTCAAATCTACACGTGAGCTCTAAAAAACTTGTCAGGGGATTCTAATCTGCACCCTGATTAAGAAGCACCAAGAGAGACTGACAGCTCTATTCCTCATCTTCTGTCCTCCTCAGTCCATACCCTCACAAACTACTAACATAAATTTGCAAAATTAATTCTCGCTTTACCCTTAGCCCTGCTTAACACCCATTTATCCCATAATCTACATCACGCATGAGGTAGCACACCAGGTCCTGCATATCTAATACCTACTCTCCCCACTGCTGCTTCATCCTCATACTCTACAGTCAATCATTAGAGACCTGCTAATTTGTTCCCCAGACAAATTATGGTGTTTCAAACTTCCATGCCTTTGCATGTGCTCTTCCCACTCCCTAAAATGCCTGTCCTATGAAACACATGTTTCAAAATTCAGTTCATATAACACTTCAGAAAGTCTTTTCTCTGTCAGAGGAGTAGCCAGTACAATTTTTTCCCCATTCTATAGGTTCTTTTCACTGTACTGATTGTTTCCTGCATTATGCAGAAAGTTTTTAAATTTTATATGATCCCACTTATTGATTCCTGTTGCTTCTTATGCAATCAGCATTCTGTTTGGAAAATCCTTTCCTGACAGATGAGGCAAGATAGTCTGAGTGGGGTGGCATTTTTGATCTCTAGTTTTCAAGACTGATTATTTTCTGGCTAGGTTTTATTTTTAGGGAAAGAGGGTACATTGAACAGGAGTAGTGGTAGTGGACATCCTTGTCTTGTTCCTGATTTTAGAGGAAAAGCTTTCAGTTGTTCCTCATTTAATATGATGTTAGCAGTAGGTTTGTCATAAATGGTTTTATCAGACTGAGATAAGTTCCTTTTATATCTATATTCTTCATGATATTTACTTATTTATTTATTTTAAAGAGAATAAAAACAAAACATAAAACACAACAAAGCAGATCAGAACAGAACAATGTAAGCAATACAGGTATTCAAAGCATAATGACAGGAAATTAACGATGGCTACCCTACTGTCTCTTGTTTCCTTCGAAATGGTTGTTCACACATTTACATGCAATAAACTCAAGCAAAACAAAATAATATAAAACCAGATAAAACAAAAGAGTGGAAAGCCTTACAGGCTTTCAAATCAGACATTAAGAAATCAACAATGGATACCTTTGTGTCCTTCATTTTCTTAAAAAAAAAGCTGATCATATCTTCTAGCATATTGCAATCAGGTAGAAAACAGACTTAAACCAATCAAATCAAAGAATAAAAGCATTATTGGACTTCAGAACCTGATTTATCTGTCTTTATTGTTTTTTTCTTGTGCTTTGTTCTGCTATTGCCTCTAGCACAGAAAAGATAGCTGTACAAGTATACGCTTATACATGCTTAGATCTACTCCTAAAAAGTTTACAAGAGCAGATTTTATTAAATATCAAAATATAAACAACTACATTGAATAAAGTGAGACATTATGGTAGCCATAGCTGATTTCATATCTTCATGATTTTAATCATGAATGGATGCCAGATTTTGTCAAAGGTTTCTTATGCATGTCTTGAGATGATCATGAAGACTAGTATCTAGAATTTACAAAGAACTAAAAAAAAAAAAAAAAAAAAAAAAAAAAAAAAAAAAAAAACTCCCAAAATAAAAGACCCAATAAAAAACAGGCAACTGAAATTAACATATATTTCTCAGAAGTAGTAGAAATGGCCAATAAATACAAGGAAAAAATGTTCAACATCCCTGGCTATCAAAGAAATGCAGACAAAACAACACTGAGATTTCACCTTACTCTTAAAAATGCCTATCATAAAAAAATTAAACAATAACAAATCTTGGCAAGGCTGGTAAACCCTCTATATTGTTGCTGGTAACGTAAAGTAGGAAACCATTATGCAAATCAGTATGGCGATTCCTCAGAAAATTAAAAATAGAAATTCCATTCCACCCAGCTATTCCCTTGTAGGTTATCTAACCAAAAGAGTTAAAGATATCATACCACAGTGATACAAGCCATGTTTATCATAGCACAACTCATAATAGCTAAACCTTGGAAGTGGCCTATATATCCATCAACAGATGAATGGATAAAGAAAATGCAATATGTATACATACTGGAGTACTACTCTGCCATAAAGAACAATAAACTTGACTCATTTGTGGAAAAGTAGATAAATTTTGAGACTATGGTAAGTGAAATAAATCAGACACACAAGCTTAACTATTGCAGAACTTCTCTTACAGGAGAACCCCAAAGTATAAGTAATTTTAAAAATAACACATAGACAATAGGAAATGAAGAAATTGATCTTTCACAAATGGGGAAAAGATGTAGAGATGGAGGTGGGGAGGTAGGCAAACAGAAGAAAGAAAATGAAAAAAATATGTTAAGTATATGTACCTACTCCTTCTCCCTGAGATAAATACAAAAACTCAGTAGTATAAACATGTACTAATAAAAATGAATAAACATAAGAAACGTCTCTTCTTTGTCATCACATTAACTTGTCCATAAATCTATTACCGTACTTATATAAGCATATATATATGTATATATACATATATATATATGTGTGTGTGTGTATATATATATATATAAGTATGCTTGTTTATATGTCTATACAGTTGTTTGAAATGTATTAGTGATAGTCTACTGTGTACCAAGCATTATGTTAGGCCTTAATTATTAAATGGTGAACAAAAAGTCATAGTCTTATGAATGGAATTCAAAGACTACTGTGTATATTGATGAAAAACAAACATGCAAATGAATTTACAATTATAAACTATGATCCAAGCTATAAAGGAAGAGAACAAGATGCTATGAGAAAAAATAAAGGAAAACACTTTAAAGAAAATTGTATCTTTAAAAAAAGCATTATTTATGCTAAACAAAGAAAAAATAACAGCTGGCAATACATGGAAAGGAAAAGAATAAGTAGAGAATATCAAGTATGAAGGCTTGGAGAGTCTGAGAAAGTGAAAGAAGAACAATGTGTAAGTCTTGTAGACAGTGTTAAGGAATTTGTGTTATATTCCAATTGTAACTGGAAGCACCCAGGTTTAACACCATGATCTGATTTATATTTTTAGAATATTCTTCATGAGGCTATGTGGAGAGCAGATTTGATGGTGGGACAGATAAAAAGCAGTAAGAGCAGCAGCATGAAGACCACTTAGCAGGCTACTACAAAAAGTCCAAGAGAAAGATTTCTTGGGCAACAGTGGTGAGATTAGAAAGGAAGAAAAAGCAGATAGACTCCAGAAATAGTACAGAAGTAGATTCAACAAGAATTGATCACAGATAAAGATGTGGGAAGCAAGTCATAAACAGGACATTAAAAATAAGTTACAATCTTTCAAAATTATGTCCTCATCAAATGGAGATTTTTTTTCTTTTTTCTTTACTGAGATGGAACTCATGCACATTTTAGGTTAAATTCCTTAAGGACAGAACAAGGTCTAATATTTGTAATCCAAGCAACTCATAAAATACTTGGGATATAAAGAATATTCAATATATATTTGTTACTTGTATGTGCAAATATAAAATGAAACGAATGAACAAACCTGAAAAACTATAAAGCACTGAATTTAAAGAACTTAACTAAAAGTAAAAAATGCATACATACCTAACTGGAGTGTGCGGAGGAATCACATTTACCTCTTCATCAGGGTTACTTTTCTGTGGTGTTCTCTGCATTTCAAAACTATATAACAAGCGAAGTCATTCATGCAGAAAATTTACAATTTATGAGTTAAAAAAGGAGTATGATACCTCCCGTTGCTTCATAATATCTCACACAAAATGGTAAGTCAATGATAGAAGTGATAGGAAATAGGGAATTCAATCAGTACCTAAATAAATTTTTATCTTTTCACCATTGTTTTTAAGTGTGTGTCTCTTTCCATTAGGTTTATGACAAACAGTTGCACCAACCATTCAAGCATTTTCTTGAAAGTAAAAGTTAAGTATTTTCTTGCTAGTAGTATTAATAACCATGCTGTTCAGAAGTCAAAAATATTGAAGCTCAAGTTTTCCAATGCATGATACCCTCTAGACATTTTATTTCTGCTTAAAAAAATTACAAACACTGGGCAACCCATTTGGGACTCCTCCTGTCTCTCCTCTGTTGTTTCTTAGAATTCATTCTTTGACTTTGGAGAACACAAACTCGTATATCTGACATCTAGCAGGTTGGGAGTTACATTTTTCCCCTATATCATCTTGGAGGGTCTGCCAAGATCTTTGGAAGAAGCACAAGTTTGCTTTTGTTTTATGGCACCCTTAAATAATTCAACTGGATTCTGGATTGTGACTCACTTAGGTAAATGAAATTGTCACCTTGTCAGTTACTTATATATTGTCTTCTGTTAAAATGCTGATAGATTGGCCAGAAATTTCGCTCAGTGGAGTAAGCGCCTGCCTGGCAAGTGTGAGGTTGTGAGTTCGATGGCCGGTGCCACAAAAATAAACAAACAAATAAAAATAACTTTCAAAAAAAATGCTGATAGATTTAAGTTGAGAGCATGGGGAGGTTATGATGCTTCTCTGTTTCTTTGATAGGACATTTTATTTTTGCAGGTAGGGTGTATATTCCTGTTTTTATGCTGCATTTAGACTTACTAGTTGTTGAATTTACTTGTATTCCTTGCTTGACTTGTTTGATGGTAACAAGCAAGCTTATTGTCTTATTTTAGACAGCGATGCTGGGGAAAGGTAATAGCGTTCCCCTAACAGACTTGGATGCTAACCAAAAATGTGAATTGTAAAATGCTATAAAATGAATTATATCTAGGAAATATGCATGTATGCAATCTTCATCTGTCCCTTACTAAACTTTAAGAAACAGTGGTTACTCTGCCAGCTAGTTAACCATTCTTAGAGCAGCTGTCACTCTCAAAGCAGAGGACAGGCTTCCCCAGCATCTTCTGGTTAAAGTTGGTCAGACAGGCAGCTGGAATCCTTTCCAGAGACAGATCTCTGGTTGTGTGAAACCAGTGAAAGCTGAGAGAGCAACTAAGGGGCCATGGGCATCCAAATGGGCACCAATGGGCACCCAAAGGCTCTTCAGTGGAAGCTGGGTCCCAACAGCCCAACTGGGCAACCAGCAGAGAAATAAATCTTCACTTATCTATGGTCCCCACCTGCACTCCTCAGTGAGGTGAGAGGTAAAACTCTTTCAGTGATTTCCTGGTATCCTCTGTCCTACAATGACCCGAGATAACACTGTTAGTGCCCTTTCTTAAATCTCCATTAAGAGGTGAGCTATGGGTTTGGATTTTTCTCTCTCTGCTAGTGAGACAGACTTCCTCTTGAGATATGTTGATACACTGATGAGACCAAAAACTGGTGCTATGAAGGCTCAACAAGTCTTTAAATTCCTTCACTAAACTTGTCCTTCAAAACCACCAAACTCTCCATCTTCTTATGGCTAAAACTAGAGGGACTTGTGACAAGAAGTATCAGACTTGTAGATAACCTCCATCAGCAGAAGTGTCTAAGAGCCAACTGGTAACAACTGCTATTCTAATCCCTAAGAGCAATTTCTACATTTGGCTCTTTCCAACCTGCCTTTCTAGTCTAATGCTCATGCTTGCTTTAATATCTTGGAAAATTTGTTTATTCTTCCTTAGAGGCTGCCAAACTCCAAGTGACCAAGCAGATGGAACCAATGACAAATGAGCCAGGGTTCTTTTACTGAGAGCCGTAAGACTGACCTTGTAAAGGGAGTTCATAACTGCGAAACTGCAACATGATTTCTAGTCAAGGCCCAGTAGATTAGCTCTCTGGAGAAGGTCCCTGATTGTGGTCTCCCCTACACTGACCCTTCTCAGCTCCAAGCACCTAGATAGAAACTGCACTGCTTCTCTTCTAACCCCAGTTAGGGACAGCTCTTCAGAAGGGGTAATATTATACACAGCGAAATTAGGTAGAAATATAGGCAATCAGGCAGGGTTAGGCCATCAAAGGAGTCAGTGCAGAAGATAAGAAAACATCAAAAACTGGCTGGAGGCACATCTGAAGAAGATCAAAGTCATAAATGGCCAGATTTAGATAGTTCCCTAAGGAAGTTTGAGATTACTGGTACCACCCTTTTGAGATTTCCCATATAAATAAACCATTATCTTATCAGGAGTGGGCCATCCTCTCCCACCAAGAATAAGACTACTAATACTGAGACTAAAAACAAAACTAAGACTATAGATTATGGACCAAGGTTAATGATGTCATCCATATACCCTGCTGCTATTGGATCAATATTAGCAAAGTGGCTATACTTATAATCTTACTGATTAATTATAATTTGACCCACATTGTACCCACCCCTCGTGACTTTGTTCTGTAAAACTTTCTCAGAGAAGTGGGCTTGTTGGCAACCCATTTGAGACTCTTCCTGTCTCTTAGGAGCTATTTCTATTTCCCTTTCCTATTCCCCAATAAATATTCCTACTCGTAGAAAAAATAAAATTTAATTTAATTTAAAACATTTTACAGCATTTAATTTCCAAAGTATATGTAACATTTAAAAGTTGCATTAAAACATTTAATATAAAGACACAAAATTAACCTACTTATAATAATCTAAAATTTTTTATAATTACTTCCAACCATCCACATTTTAGGATGGTTCAAAAGAATATATTTCAAGAGAAATATATTAATAATTCAAGAGGATATATTTTCGTATTATTTTAAAAACCCAGCAGGCAATAATAGATGTAAAGAATGGTTAAAAAAAAAAAAAGAGAGAGAGAGAGACCACCACTTGAGCCAACTAATTAGTGCAACCATTTTCTTTCAGTGCACGTTTCGAAAATTATTATTAAAGCTACTGGGGAAAATAATAGTTGAGGAGCACAATTCACATAAATTGCTACTTGTTAATAAATTATATGCTAAGAATACAGTTAATCTTTATAAACTGAGGCACTAAGTTAATAACTTATTTAATCTACCTGTATCAATATTACACGATATCAAAAACATATCTATAAAAATATACCATATGCAATACCTGTCTATAGGATCGGCCTGAAGAGTCTTATCATGATCCAAAAATAATCTTGCGTCTATATCTTTGTTTTTAAGATAAATTTCTTCATATCGCTTAGAGAGACTTTCAACCTCAAAAGAAAAAATACTGATGATTATTTTTTCATGTTATCACATCTTCCAACATACAGAAACAAATATTAAAGAATTTTTGTGCAATATACATTTTACAGTATATACTGAATTCACATAAAATATAATTAAAGCCTATTCTAAAAGTATAGAAAATTGTAAACTTTTTTCATCTTCAATTTTAAACCTATTGTGCATGTACCCTATTTATTACAACTTCATGTTGAGACAGATCACCAATGCTAAAAAATGGTACTTAAGATTTAAAAATGTAGGATAATAATTGATTCTCTCTTGTCTAAAATGTTTGAGAACAAAAGTGTTACCAATCTCAGATTTTTTAAAATTTTGAAACACAGTTCTTGTATACATAAATGAAGTATCAGGGACTGGATCCAATTCTAAACACAAAATTCATTTGTTTCTTATATATATGTTATAATATGTATAGCTTGAAGGTAGTTTTATATATTAATAAATTTGTGCATGAAACAATGTTTCATGGCGCAGAACTTTCCACTTATGGTCATATCAGTGCTCAAAAATATTCAAGATCTGACAATCCATTTCAGGTTTCAGATTAGGGATTCTCAACCTGTATACAGAATAACCAGCTAACTGCCAAGCTTTTTCAAATATCCTATATATCCTTCATTTTTAATCGTCTTCTACATTTATCAATATAAAACAAAAAGTTTTTTTTAAATAGTGCTGCAAATATTCTTGACTATTGTTCTATCAATCTTTTCTAAATCTTACGGAATCACCTGTGTACCTATCAAATTTCATGTCTCTGGTCTAGGTGATTAATCCTGGTTACTTCTAAAACACTGCTTTAATCGCTAAGTTCATTTATTAAATAAAACATCCTTTCTCGCTATAGTTCACCTTACCATCCAAAGTTCTCAGTTGTTTTGTTCTACTGAAAAGACATTTGTGGCAAAATGTGAAAAGAAACAGACAGATAAAATGTACATTACTTAGGTAAAATATTTCTGTAATACATTCACAGTCACTTCAACTAAATTTATTTTCAACATGAATTGTTTTTATTGTTTCTTTTTTCATTTTGCTGTTTTTTGTTTTGTTTTGTGGTACTAGAAACTGCCTAAAAGGCCACTTCTTTTTACCTTTTGAGACAAGGTCTCACTAAATTGCCCAGGCCAGGTTTAAACTTGCAATCTCCCTGCCTCTACCTCCCAGAGTGCTGGAATTACAGGTTACGTGCCATTGTGCATGACCTGAAGTGGTTTTGAAAAGAACTCAAAGGAGACATTCCAAATTACATTAATGCTATAATGTTAATCATGGATCCTATGTTTAATAATGCGTAGCAAAAGAAATTAGCATTAATTTCGTCATGTATATTTAGCTATATTTAGAAACTTAAAAGCCTACATTTAAATTTCAGTTAACATAAATTTCTAAGACACATCACAAAATGATGCTTATTTATAAATTTGTACATATGTTTAAAAGTTTTTTCTATTACCACACAAAAATTGATCTCATAATTCTACTTAGCTGGATTTCTTTCTCTGAGTAAAAAATATATTTGGTACACAGCAAATTAGTTTTAAGAATTGCAGACAACTGTACTCCTCTCCAAATTCTCAAACATATCAATTTTAATTAAATTTTCTTTCAGATTACCTCTGGAAGTCCATTAGAAGTTACTATTCCAAGAGAATTCATAAAAGGTATAAAGTTTTTAAAATAAACATTTTTCACCTGAAAAAGATAACATCACAACATGTCCATTAACATTTAAAATAAGCAAATCTGTCATTGCTAACACTAGAATGAAACTGTTAACTCACTTGATCAGTGACACACATTCAAATAATATTTACTTATAATTAACTTAATTGTTTACTTTTTAATGTGAGCCAGATTCCAAGTCCTAAAATAGAGGTAAATGGGAACAGATAATGAAATAGGATTTATAGGAAAAGAAGCTCTTAAAATCAAGTTCAATATTCCTTCTTTAACCAATGATAAAAGATAGGGCATTCAGATAAATTAAGCAACCTGACCAAAGTTGTACAGCTATAAAATGGTAGAGCTGGAATTAGAATCTAATCTACTATTGAAGCACAAATCTTTTCACTTCTTTACTCTCCTTGTGATTTTTCCCCAGTGCACATTTTGAGTCACTTCATACCCAGGTTATCTGAAATTAATTTAGCCAAAAGCAGTCAATTTTTAAGCTTAAATTTAAGAAAACAGTTTAACACACAAAATTAATACCCAACAATTCATTTCAAAACCAAATAAAAATGTTTCATGAGATTATGAATTATTTCATGCAAAAGCACTCAACAGTAAACCATGAATTTAAAAAAAAAACAACACTCAGGACACCTGCCTATTTTACACTTGCAATCCATTAGAGAATTTTAAACAACTTGTTTTTCTTTATTTAGCTTCCTTTCCAAACTTGAAGTCTATAATTATTAAGATAGAAGTAACTTAATATCGGTTCTTATCTTTCACTTCACAAATAAATTGTAAAACGTCTCTAAAATACTACTTTTGTCTTCTAATTAACTTACACTAACCTAGAATATTTTTAAGGTAATAGTTAATTAGTATAACTAACGAGTACTTACAGTCATAAGTGCTAAGTTTAGACAGTCAAGTGTCAGTTAATTAAAGTATCATTAAGGCTTTTAATTAACCACAGTCATACTATAAAGATTCTAAATTCTAAGTATTTTAAGATGAAAAGTTAAGAAAATAATTTATTCCTAATCTTAAAATTTTGTAAGTAGTTATGAAATCCAGAGAATTAACCAGGAATCAGAAAAAACTACATTTACTACTATTTATTGCAGATAAGCAATAGAACTGGAATAAAAAGAAATATTTCAATTATTGTTGTCAACTTATTTATAAATGTAATCTGTGATTCTAAAAAAGTAAATATATGTGTATATTTTTTATATGTGATTTGATCTATCTATATTTGTTGAAAATTTGATCTATCTATATTTGTTGAAATTAACGGAAATCACAATACTAAAACCCAGATATCTTGCTAAATCTTTATAGTACTTCTTTACCAGCGCTTAGGCCACTGAGCTAGATCCCCAGCTCATTACAGTACTTCTTAAACTAGATTTTGGAAACATACCCATATTCCTTCCCAGCGCTGACAGAAATTTCAACTATGCAACATTTCATATTGCTATCTGGTGGTAGCAAATGGTAGACAATACAACAAGCTAAGAAGACACAGTGGAGTGCAAGGAGCACTAGTACCATATATTCCAAATTTCAGTGTAGATTCTGTTAGTAATGAGCTATCAGTCTCTGGTAGCATACTTATCACTAAAAAGAGAAGCTGAGTATATTACTTGTAAGAGTCTTTTGAGTTTCAACATCCCAGATTTGTGAACAAGACAAGTAATTCCCAGTTATGCACATATGTGTGGTTCAATTTTAGTATCATTTATCATTGAACCGAAACACTGAGGTTTTCCTGGCAGAGTATTTTAACATATTAGAGGTACTGTATTATTAACCTCAATGGAATAAAAAAGAAGAAATACATTCGAAAACTACTGCCTTAATGATACACATTTCAATCATTCCACAGTGAAAGAGTGTATTGGTTACTTTTCTCTCATTGCTGAGACAAACACCTGATGCCCAAAGTGAAGCAAGGAAAGGTTTATTTAGCTCACAGTTTCTGGAGATTTCAGGCCATAATCAGTTGGCTCCAAGGCAGGTGTCATGGCACTGGGGCAACACTTCAAGGCAGCAGCCAGAGCAAAAGAGGGCAGCTGCTCATGGTGGCTGCAAGCGGCAAGAGCAAACCACGCCAAAGAGAAAGAGAACCCGCCCCCATTCGGACCTTACATTGTATGTTGGCTCCACCCCTGGGTGGGTGCAGAACTCACACCACCAATCCCAGTGCGACACAACAAATCAATCATAAACATTAGATTCAGCCGCTTCCATGACTACAGGAGGCTTGAGGGGGCCATCTATATCCAAACCGTAACAAAGAGCTATCCTCTTTAAAAGCAAAGTAACATTATGAAAAATAAAATTTTTCTAAATATTTTGCTACTGCAAGAGACTTGGCACTAATAAAAAAACCATGCTCACCACATGAAAATATATTCTATTCAGAAGAACTTACGTCAAAATCTATTTTAGCTGTTTTAAAGTAATCACAAAGGAAAATTACCTCATCTATATTACATTCATGTTCTTTACAGAGAACTTCAATAATTCTTGTGTCATTTTCTAGTTGCTTTGCTATCCGTGCACTCCTGTTCTGACCTCGCCTGGGTGTTCGAGGTGAACCATTAATGGGTATTACAGCTGTTTCTGTAAAAACAGTAAATTAGATAAGAACAATTGCACATTCCATCATATAAAATAATGAAATATTTTCATTGTAGTATAAATACTTTAGTAATACCTAGAAAAGTCAGAAATAACCCTGGTACTGTTTGTTTGTTTGTTTGTAGACATGGTCTTGGTATATAGTCCAGACTGGCCTTCAACTCACTATGTGGCCCTTGTCTTGAACTCATGGCAATCCTCCTGCCTCAATCTCCCACGTGCTGGAATTACAGGCATGCACCACCTCACCCAGCTTGGTACTATTTATTATTTTACTTACTAGGCTTCATTATAAGAGTAACAACTTCATCTTATTTATTAAATACTTACCGTGAATTATGTACTGATAGTTTTGCTATTCCTGTACTCTTCTGTCCATGGAGCCCCCCCAAAACTGTAAAATACCTATAGGTCCTAGACATGGAGAAGGTCATAGAAATAATCAATTTAAAAACAAATTCTAAGAGTATCCTACTTAGTTTGCAAGAAGAAAAACATGTGTTCTATCTCTGAGTCTAAAAAATAGTAAGCAAATATTTAAGGATTAAATTTCTAAACAGAGTATAAAAACAAATTTTGAAAGTTTTATTAAATGATGCTTTTCAAAGATAGGTATGTAAATAC
>RJWT010023408.1:0-16836 GCA_004365215.1 Cuniculus paca | reverse complement strand
AATTCAGGATTAAAGCAGTGGACAGAGAGCAAGAGGATGTTTGTATTACCCTCCTAGAGAATGTTAATGCATATAAGGTGAGCATGGGCAGAACTACTAAGAGGTGGCAGTGGGAGCCGTGTAAAGGAACCAAAGAGCCCGGGTCTGAGAGGGAAGACATGCATGATGATGTTAAGTTTTCAGCTTCCCTATAGTCTGTTAAAAATCTCATCTATCATGGAATAAAAAAATTTAACATAATTATATAAAGCACAGATTTTAGAGTCACGTAGGTTTAATACAAAACCTGGCTCTTCAGGTTTGTGTGTCCTTGGGCAGAAATTAATCTTTACATTTGCTTCAAATTTCTCATCTGCATGCTCACTTCAGCAGCACATATATTAAGATTTCTCATCTGTAAAATTGGAATTTTAATAGTACTACATACATCATTGGAATATTTAGAAGACTAAATAAAATGACAAACTTAAAGACACGAACCCTGCATTTTGTAGTCCCTATTTAAATGTTAGCCCACACTTGTTAATACTCAGTTAAATGTAATTATCAGGTTTTAAGTTCTTTTTCTTGAAGTAAGTTGTTTTCTACCAAATGTTAATCAATCACAGTGTCAGGGAAGATTTTGTTTTAGGGTAGAAATGAGAGGACCTCTGGAGAAAGTGACTATTATGTCATCTAAAATAGTGTTTCTTTAATTCAATGTGCTTTTGAGGCATCTGACATTCTTTTTAACATGATCATTCTGATTTGAGTGTCCTCACATAGGTACAATTACCGCTGGTACTCAAAAAATAGTGTTGCAAAAATGAATAAAATGTGAATAAAATGATGAGTGATAGTGAATGGAATGGGAAGAATATACCCTATAAAAATATTGCTGTTTGCCAAATTTGTAAAATTTTAAAAGTTCTTATAGATGTTATAGTTCAAAAAAATATTTATCTAAAACAAATTTAACTGAGCATCCTGTATTTCATCTGGCAACTCTATACTTAGAAAAAAAAAAAGGCTCAGGGGACAAAGTAGGTAAAATCATTAGCATTTACTTCTGATAAAGAAGAAATAAATTTTCTTCCAAGATTATATAAATAAATGTAAGAAAATCATAATATGCATGTTAAAAAAATAAATAAAACAAAAATTTAAAAATAATCAAAAAAGAAAAAGACAAATCTTCTTTAAAGAGTACAGATTGTTTTTTAAAGATCTTGCTAGACTCAGAGATGTTATGACCTGTCTCACCATGTGTACATGTGGGTGTGTTTTGGGGTAAACCCTAAAGCAGCTTGTAAGTGTTTTCTATAATTTGTCCTTCTCTACTTGGAGGTCATCAAGGGTGAGTCATTATTGGTTATAGGTGCTGCTTTATGCTTTGGGTTTCATAGTAGTCTTAGTAGAATTATCACTTTAAAAGTAAAATAGATACTCGTCGATACTGAAAACTAGTTGACAGTTTTCTAATATTAAGGAAATCCTCCTAGACAAATCTTGGTGATCCCTCACTGCTCAATTTAGCAATTAGCAAAAGCAAAATATTAACTGTGATGTTGCATGTCTCCTTAAAGATATCAGACACTTCAGGAATATTATGCAAATTGTATGTACTTTCCTTGTACTCAAATATTTATTAAGTGAATCAAATTTAGGATAAGCAAAGCATAAACAGAAATGTCACTATCTTTTCTTTTTTGTTGGACTTTTACCCATGTATTTTTCTGTTCTTTCATCCCACCTTAATATGTATTGAATAAATTAATCAGTAAAACACTGGTTCCTCAGTTTCTTCTGGTGCAATGGCAATGATAATACACTATTCCATAGTTTTGTTATGAAAATTAGTCAACAGATAAAGTGATTAAACTAGTGTCTGGCATGTAGTAAATATTGCCTTATCATTGTCATTAACAATGGCGGTGTTATTTACAGTTGAGCCTTTTTCCAGTCAAAGTTTCAAACTGGTTCTCTTTTGTCCTTTTAGTCACTCCTTTAGGTAGAAACATGACTTCGGGTTGTATGGACACCTCTTTAGAGTTTTGTTTTGTTTTGTTTTTTGTTTCATTCCTGGGGTTGAATGCAGGACCTTTTCACCGAGCTACCTCCATGCCTATTTATTTATTTATTTATTTAGATACAGGTTTTCCCTTAGTTTCTCCATTGTCCAGGCTGGGCTGGAAATTGCCATCCTCCTGACTCAGAGTTCTGGAATTCATCCTTGCACCACCAGGCCAGGCTCCTCTTTGGAGTTTTAAAATAAGCACACTCCCCCACCCTGCATCTGAAAGAGCCTAGTGGAAAAAGTTTCCTTAAAAAAGTAAATCTTCCTCAACCTGCCACATTTGTTTGACTGTATATATTTCCTCCCCTTCTTGCTTCATTGGAATCCTCTCCTGAATGTGGATTGTAAGAGTTTAACTTGGTTTCACTGTGCTGTTGGGTTGCCAATGTTCCCCTTTTGTTCTAAAAGACTTTTGTGATATCATTGTCTCAGCTGGTTTTGATCAAACCCACTCACTTGAAAATTAAGAATGATTCAAACTACCTTTAACAGGCCATATCTATGCACCAAAGAATAAGATGTTTTGTACTATGCCTACTATTTAACCTATCTGCTATTGTTTAAATACAGTCAAGTTAACAGATGCAGATTAATATTTATTATATGTGATGGGTTGGAGGATCCAGTGTACTATGCTAGTTAATGTTCTTTCTGTATGTGCAAAATTGCCATCCTCAAGCATCTTGCATAATGTTTGAAGTTAGAGGACTTCTACTGAGCTTTCTTACTATGGCACTACTACTTTCTGACATAATCATGTTCTAAACCTGTCAGAACTAGTGTTCAATTCCCTCCTTGCTGTAGTGTTGAATCCTGGATGCTTATTTTAATAGGTCATCTTCAGTTTACCAATTTTACTTCATTTACTCTTTAATTTATTTCACAAAATATTATCTATTGAAAGAGTATAGAAATATTTATCACTAACCTTTTAAATACTTCTCAGTGCTAATAAAAATATATCCTTTTAGAAAAAATATGTAATGGAATATGTTACTTCTTTTTAATTATCCCAAACTAGATAATTTAACCCATTGTCTCCAAATCTTGACTCTGCAGCATTTTAAAAATACGTATGTCCCAACTTACTGCCTGAAAAGTGAGTGAAAATGTTTATAGGTGAATATTCTGATGCTCAGTTATGAGAGTCTTCTCATTTCATCTTGTTAAATAGCTAACCAACTAGTAATGCAATTTCTGCTTTATTTATGACTGAAAATACTTATTGAATTATATCTTTATCCACAATAAAAAAATACATCAAATGTCCAGAAATGAGAAAGAGGCATACACCAGGCTTTTTCCTTTATATACTGGCATATCATTTTATGATTGGGAATACCTCCTTGGAAAATCTTTGTGTCTTGTGAGGAATGATGGTAATAATGTTGGAAAATTGCCTGGAATACTCTTTAAAATATCATTTATATTAGAGTTCTTTGTTTTTCAAATGCCTTGTTGTTGTTGTTGTTGTTTTATTGTTGCTTCTTTGGTTTTATGTTGGTTGGTTGGTTGATTTTATTGCCTATGAATTTTGCTTGTTGAAAAGGGCTAACCAATGTATGGTCACATTATGTAAATGAAACTCTTTCAGTTAATTATTAGTAATAATTTACAATGTGATGAAAAGATGCATTCATCTGAATTTTAATGATCAGCTTTTATTTATACACATTAAAAATAACTTGCAGCTTGAGAACAGAATATTTAACTACATTTTAGAAACTTTTTCTTAATCCCAAACATATTGTATACATTTTAAATAATGTTAGACTGAAGATACCATATCATTATGCTTTAATTATCCATCTTAACCTTAATAAAAATCAGAGAATTTACTAATCAATATGCATCATGATTAAACAGATAAAAATCCTAAGTAGTTTTAGAGCCAAACTTTTAGAAGAATTTAATCTTAGTAGGGGGGAAAATCTTTTAATGGAAAGGTTATGCTCCTAAATTTAAATAATTCTGACTTGATCTCTGAGTCATATAATGTACATTAAAATCTCTATACCATGAGGATACCCTGAAATGGAATGTAGACTGCTGATTCCTAATATCTATTCAAATGTAAGCTAATAACTCAATTATACAGGGGCCTGCTTTCCAGTTTATGAATTATTTATTCCTTTGTTTTGAGGAGGTTACAATAGCTATCACGGTAAGGTAATAGTAAAGCTCCAGAACCTGATGATAGTGTTTATGAGATATTTAAATGTGGAAAGAAGGCACCAGTTACAAAACCAAGTAACTTTTGTTTTAATGAAAAGCCAAGTAGAATGATTCAGGAATTCTAAGACTCATTCTACGCAAATTATTGAAAAACAGAAAATGAATCTTCAAAATAGGTTACTGAAATGTAAGAAACTTTTAATAGCATCAAAAATTGTGATAAACCTCATAGTAGCCAACACTATTACCAAAATAAAATTTACATATATATATATATATATATTCTATATATCAGGTAGAGTTGTTGGTAGATGTTAATAAGTATTAGTCTGACTTAGATACAGTGTATATGTTTAAGACTTATGCAAATAATATTCAGTTAAAAATTATAATTAAGATCTTGTGAATTTTTAAAGGTTTTATGGATATGTCTTACTGCCACATAATAACAAATGGTCAAATGAAGAAACTATGACATCTGTAAGTACCCAAAATTTTAAATCTTTTCATTAAGTCATTTTATCAATGTCCCTCTGAGTCCTATTGATCATTAAGAAGGATTTTTAACTACATTTGCCTAAGTATATATTTTCTTTTAGGCAAATAGAACTGGCATATCCTTCATTAAAATATAATTCCATTAGACTTAATTTTCATAATGAATGTAGAGTAAACTAATTGCTGACACAATCCTGGTTGAGAACATTCAGCATCATCAGAAAACTAGGAACTTTATTGTACAACTTTAAGTGTGCTAAAAAGTTACTTAAGCTATCTTTCAATTCATTATATTTTAATTATTCTTACCTGAGATATTTGCTGACACTATAATGCTACTCTAACTCATAGAAAACTTTCTTCTATGGAAACAACAATGGAACAACAGCAGATGACTCATGAGATGGAAATAAGAACTCAAAAATAGATCATTTACAAGCCATCTATAGAAAATTTTATTCCCCAGACCAAGTTAAGCCTTGCAAACATCTGTGGCAATTGTCTGCTGCAGCCTGAACTATTCATAAAGTGCTTGTTTTTAAAAATCTTTATTTTGGCAATACTTCTTTTAAAGTCAGTGGACTGAGTTTAGAGATGGGTTTTGACTTTTTTATAGTTGTATTATCTCAACAAATGTAATACTTAAAGTCAAAAATTGGCTATTATTAAAACAACTTTTGTAATAAAATGTCAATGACATCATTGCTCAAATACCAGTTTCTGGACATTGTTACTGGAGCATTTAAGTAAAAAAAATACTGTGACTATAAAGTTGGAAGTGCTTTTTCTTCCAAATTTCAAAAACAGTGAACACAGACATTTTCAGGAGGGAATCATAGACATTTTCCTTATAACTGAGAAGCATCAAATAAAAACTAAGATATTTAAGTGTTAACAAGGAGAATGCATATACATTTCAAGACACCCAAACATCCCAATTTCATCTCTCTGCTCTTCTAACCCTTGAGGAGAACAAATGTTTTTATCATTCAGATTCTTCTGAAATGGTTATAATAAATGTTCTCTTTAGTGTTCCCCTACCCAAAGTGGGATGTAGTAATCAAGAACTAACAAATACACTTCAAAGCACTCATGTCCTATTCTCAGTCCCTTTACTTTGAGTCATAATGTATACTTGATAATAATAATTTACATTCTAAAATTTAGAGATCATGAACTCAAACATCGCCAGAGACAAGGAAGGTAGTGTTAAATTGTAAAGCAACCAGGTGAAAGGTAGAAAAGAACAGGACCTATGGTGAAATGCAAGTACCTCAAGGCATTCCAATTCAAATTATTAAAAGTAAACAAAAGATGGCAGAGTTAGTCCAACAAGGTAAGTTATGAGACTTGTTTCAGTAAAATGACTGCCATATTGCAAGTGCTAGGCTAGATCAGCAGTTCTCATGATTGGCTGTACATTATAGTCACTGAATGAAAACAAGCAAACTACAATTGTACATGCATATCCTCTTCTCCCACAAATTTGGGTTAAATTGACTAAAGTGAGCTCGGAGTATTGGTATTTTTAACAAGTTCCCTAAGTAAACCAAAGTTGAGAGCCTCTAGTCTAAAGACATAGACTTGGCCATAACACTAGCAAAGTGTTTATGTTTTTCTGCTTAGATGTTAATTCCTATGGTTCAGGAACAGGTGGATAATTTGCATACTTACATTAAAGGAAATTTGAATGCTGTTTTAAAATGCCAATAAGAGATCTCCTTCTACACATTTATCTTCGATCAGACATTTATTTCTTAGACATCTGAGAGTAGTAATAGAGTCATGTCAGAATTTAACCTCAGTAGATACATATGTTAGTCATGGTTGCCTAGAGAAACAGAACCAGGGGTTTGTATGTATGTATCTGTCTGCATAGTTGGCTGGATTATTTTAAAGAACTAGGGCAAGTCATTGTGGAAACTGACAAGTTAAAAATCTGCAAGATAGGCCAATAGGCTAGAAACCAAGGGTAAAACTGATTTTGTAGATTTAGTCTGAAGAATGTCTAGCCACAGAATTCTGTTTTCCCCAAGGAATTGCCTTCTTTCTTCTCATAAATTTAATTGATTGATTTAACCTACTCACGTTTTGACAGGAAATTTGCTTTCTTCAGTGCCTGCTGATTTAAAATTTAATATCTCTTAGAAAATACAGCAACATATATACAGGCATTTGATCAAATATTTGGTTATAATAATTCAGCAAATTTGGCACATAAAATTGACATCATCAGATGTCAATTATTATCCACATAAATTATAGAACCACTTGCTTTTTATGAAATAGAACTTCATCTTCTTACTCAACAAAACTCTCAGTTACTTATGTTTTCTAAGCCAAACAAAAGAACTGAAAATCCTTGATTTTCCTTATTTCCAGTTCCTATTCTTTTCATTATATTTACTATTTTTAGAAGCTGCTATGAAGAGAATACTTTTGATTTAAGATTTAAAGGTCTCTCACACCAGACTTATAATGGGATCAGGGGTCAAAAATAACTTAAAGAACTGTTGTGTTGGAACGTATGAGAGTTTGAACTATGTTAATATGAATTTGATAGTTTTATAAAAGGGTTACAGTTTCTGTGACACTCCCCTAATCTAGTTGTAGAATCAGTGTTGACTTTGAATCTAGAGGCCTTCCAACTGCTTTCAATAACAGAGTACAACAGAAGTTTTGTGATGTGACTTCCAAGATTAAGTCATAAATGGTCTTCCAGCTTCTTCCAGGTTTTCTTGAAATGATCACTCGGGATGACAGTCTTCAAATAAGAAGTCTGACTATTCTGAGATTGCCATGAGGTCTCATTAAGACACTAATATAGATAGTCCCCACTGAGTTCACCCATCCCAGCTACCCTTGCCAAGGTGACAAGTGCATGAAGTCATTGTAAACTCTGCAAACTAGCCTATTGACTGAATACTATTAAGTGACCTCATTTAATTTGATAGAGAATAGATAATTTGAATTCTAACTGAATTCCTCTCCCACAGAATCCATGCAATATACTAACTATGCAATACACCAATTATATTGTTATTGTTCTAAGTCACTCAGTTTTGGCACAGCTGCTATACACAAAAATAATTGGACCAACTAGTAATCAGGACAAAGAACCAGATATTAAGAGCTGAAATATCTATCTTTGCTTGAGCAAACTTGAATGAAGCTAATATATATATATATATATTATAGGTTTTCACAAAGTTATATTTTTTCTGGAAAAGATAGAATGAGGGTGATTGTAATATCATTATTCTCTAATATATACTTAATGGATCTGTGTTGATATAAGGAAAGTATTCAAAAGATATATGTTTAAATTTCTGAATTTTTTTGTTCTGTTCGTGGTCCATGTCCATTATCCCATTTTCACCCATCTACAATGCAAGAAATCTATTGTAATCCTAGACTTCTTTCTTTGCCTTAATCAACACCGTACATCCTATGGAGTCTATCTCCAAAATAATCCTAAAATCCATTTACTTCTCTGCATGTTCATCATTGCCATCCTAGGTCACCATACTTTCTTACCTGGTTTTTGGTTATCATCTCTTAACTGGTTACCCTCACATCATCTTAGATTATTTAAGTGCTCTATTTGAAGACTTCCATCTCTCCTTTTTGTTTCGAAATAAAACTTCAGCATCTTCATCATGACCAGGAAGGTCTTAACTAGTATCTGCAATCTTATACCAAGCAGCCTCTTCACTCACACACCATGTTCCAGCTACAGGAGCATTTTCTATGGGCCTTGAATTTCTCAAATTTGTTCCTAACACAATATTTTTGCACTTACTATGTTCATTGTTTAGACTATTCCTCACAAGTCTGGGTCCTAATTTTCACATTTCTTGATATTTTTTATTAAAGAATTGTCTTCATTTCCCCTCACAATACCAATTTCAATATTTATCCTCCTATTTATTAATTTTTATGCTATTGATTTTCCTACTGAAAAGGTCTAGATAGAAACAGAGCTCTCTTCTGTCTCAGTGCACCTTTGGATTTAGATTACCTAGCACCATGCCATAGCCATAACAAATGGTCAGTGGGTATCTCTGAATGTTTGAGTAATCACATGAGTAATTCAAGATCTGACACTTTGCTACTTCTGTAAATAGTAGAGTGATATGAATGCCTAGATTTAGCTAAAACATGTAGCATTCATTACAAACTACTGATTTATTTAACCAGATCATTCTCAAAAAATGTTCTTGGTTGTCATCAGCACATATCTTGTCTGTTGATTCAGTCATTTGTTGAATGTTTGCAATGCGCCCCATTATAAGATAGTGTAATACAGTGCACACGAGCTTCTCCAACGTATGACATATCTTCGATTACATTAATATTATACTTGAGTATTATTTCCTACTCTCTGGGTGTTAATTCAGAAACTCAAAAGCCTTGACCCTCCCCATCTCTTCAACAACAAAAAGGTTCTTATGTGCTCCATACACACTCCAGTATTAGTTTGAGTTGTAACCTTCCACTTCCTTCTGCTATCCCAACTTCTACTTTCAATGTTATTGTTATCTGGTTACTTCACATAGGCCTGTGAAGTCAGTAGGTGTGTATTCCTACCTTCATATCTGCAACATTAATATTCTCAATCTTGAAAATACCACAGTGTGTCAGTAGCCTTTGCTATATTTTATCCTATCATATTGATAGAGAGTAGGATTCCAAAGCAGAATTGGCTTGCTCACCTGAACTAATTAGAATAGAGTCATTGTTTTACCAAGTAGACTCAGAAGGACATGAGGTTCAAAAACAATAAAAGTGTATTTCCTGATTATGTGACAGTACTAGTCAGTGGGACAACCATTTCTGATGTAGTTATACAAGAACCTAGACTGATGAAGATTTTGCAGAATGAAGAACATGGAGAATCATGTGGGAATTTAAGGAACCAGGTCTGGAAGAGCACTGTGCCTCCTATTGTGTTCCACTGAGTAGAGCCCTGTGAGTTGGTAACACCTAAAACACGAGGTGTGTTATCTTCAAAATAGTTGGCCATACCATCGGATATAATAAAAATGTTGATTTCCCATTATCTTGATTTGAAGTCCTGTATCACTTTCATTGTTCTGTTTTGATTGGCTTTATTCTGTTTTATTTTGTTTGGTTTTCTTCTCTTTAAAATAAATAAATAAAATTTACAAAAAGAAAAAACACAATGTATACTGGGTAGTGTAATAGTACCTAGAAATTCAGTTTCCCTCAAAAAGTCACAAATGTTTGATGCATAATTGACTGTGCCTGCCACCACATATGAGTGTTTCAGGATGCAGTAGTCTATCTTCTCCAGTTCACACATGGAGCATTTTGTGTCTCCAGGAATTCACATGCTCCTGGATAGGTGTATTGGGACTGGTTTGGGGACTTAGGACCATACCATGTCTAGAACTCCCATCCCTCTCAGTTCATCAGTCTATGTTGACAAATCTGCCACTTCTGCTAGAGTTCATAACTCAACCTATAATTGGTTTTCAGAGCCATCTATAGAAATACAAGTTATATCTGCAGCATTTTGAATGAAGTATAGTTTTCTGCCTCCAAAGAAACTTTTTTCTTAATTTTTATTTTTTATTAGTATGTTTTTGCAGCACATAATGGTTACATTCCTTCCAAGGAAACTAGACTGACTCCTCATCTGTAATCCTCATGGGGATATTTGATAGGAATTTGAGATGAGCCTGGGTATTGTTTGAAATTTATGTAGCCATGATGGCTAAAGAAGAAATTACAGATAACAGGTAACACTTGACAAGATCATCAGGAATTCATTCATTGATTTGTTAAATACTTAGACACACACAAATATAAATATATTTGTGATTATATATATGAGACTATATATATGAGTGTATATATATATATATATGTTATTATCTATATGATTCAAAGAAAGAAAGTGACTTTTGGATTTATAAACTAAATGCAACATTCTTTACCTTGACTATAAACTGCCTTACTATTTGTTATTCTTTTAATGAGCTTCATAAAATTGATTACCAATCTTTTTTTACTAAAAATTCAGGATACAAAAGAATAAAAATATTTAAGAGTGAATCTTAGGTTTTTAAAATCATACTTAGAGGTTTTATATCCTGATTTTATGGATGAAGATCTCTTAAAATCAGGTCATATGTAAGATTAGAATAAATGTAAGTAGATTGATTATAGCTATTTTCAAGATGAAGTTAGAAAACAACAAAAAATAAGTCCAAAAATAAGGATAATATTTTTAAGAATTAAAACTATAGGCAAGAATCCATTGTTCGTGAGGTTTGATGTTTAGAACACAAGTCAAGTAATGACATTTGGGAAAGTTAGCAGGCAGCAACTCCCCAGTCCTCCTCTCTGAAGGAAACCTGGAAAGCCGGGACTATCTGGCTCCAGTTTGAGAGGTGACCTCAGAAAGTAGAAGTACCTCGTGTTTGTGATGTATGGTGCTAGAGTCTAAATACCAAATTATGCTCCAAGAAGAGATGCCAAGAGTCAACTTGCAGAAATGGGTCCAAACGTGCTGTCAAACAAAAGAAGTCTGAAAATCAAAGACAAAATAGCCAAGAATCTAAGACAATGCTAAGAAACAGTGGCTCAGAACTTGCAACTGATAGGTAAAGATGGGAATCTAATGCCTTGGGCTATCATTCTTCTAGGCACGGTATAAGGTGAGACAATTCAATATATTTAAACGTAGGTTAGGGAAAAACAGCAAGCAAATTGACTTTTAAAAATTAGCTAGAATAGAAGTTAATTCTATAACAGAAGATTTATAACAATGTGAACTAAGTGATAATAAATGTAACGAGTCTAACTATAAAATGCTGATATATTTTGGCTCTTTCTAAACACATTATTTACTCAATTTTCAAAGAATATGGGTTTTAAAATAATAAAGTAATTGATATAAAATAAGAAAGTATTGCCTGATTTATATGACATATTAGAATCCTAACATGACACGGGTTCATTAATCCCCTTTTCAAACAATGTAATTAGTTGACACTCAAGGGGGGAAAAAAAGCAGAGAAACTGAAAGAGTGAAGGATTTGGAATTTAATAGTTATATATAGTATTTTGTATATCACATTATTATATTATATATAGTTTGTTTGTTTGTTGAGACAGGGTCTCATCATGTAGTAGACTGTCATTTCTCCCTGTATTACCTTTGCTCCTCAGTCATAGTGTCATTGACTATGATTATGTGAGTATATTTTTAATTTCTTTTTTCTATTCCATTTAAATATCCATGCACCCTATCACCAATACTACTCTGCCTTAATTACTGTGACTTTACAGGAAATATTAAATAGGAAAAGCATCAGCCTTCTGATGTTATTCTTTTCTTTCAATATTTCATTGGTTCTTCTTGAATTTTTGACTCTCCATATAAACATTAGAATCAAACATTTTAATATTTACAAAATGCCCCGTTGGGGATTGGTTAGAGTTGCCATGAAAATAAGTGTCAAGTTGAGAAGAACTGCTGCTCTCTTTATAGTATCGAGATTAACTTTCTAGGAACATAAGAGTTGCTTTCAATTTGAGTTATTTTCTTCCTTTCACTAGAGTTTTGCAGTTTCCCTCATATAGTTCTTGTAGATGGTTTGCTAGCTTTACACCTGCTATTTCATCGTGATAGGTGTTAATGCAAATTAAAGTGTGTTTTCAATTTCCAGTTCTTATTCATGGTTTGTAGTTAAGACAATAAGTGATTTTTTATATTAACCTTGTGTCCTACAACATTGCTATAACCACTGACTAGTTCCAAGGGTATTTTTATCATTTGATTTAGATTTTCTACATAGATAATAACATCATCTAAAAACAAAAATTTATTTTTTCCTTCTTGCTTTTCATTTTTGTTTTATTGTCTTATTGCATTAATGTGAACTTCCAGTATAGACTTTTAAATTAGTGATGAGAAGAGACATCCTTGCTTAATTAAGATCTTGGTGAGAAAACCTCAGATTTTTATCATAAAGGATGATGTTAAGTATAAATTATGAAGTTGACTAAGTTCCTCTTTATTCCTATTTCCTGAGAAAATTTATCTTGAGTCAGTGGTGAATTTCAACCAATTCTTTTTCTGCACTTATTGATTTGATTGTGCGATTTTTCTTTAACTTGTTGATATGATAGATTACATTAATTAGTTTAAAATATTGACTAGACTTGAATATCTGGCATAAAGTCTACTTGTTTATGGTATATGATTTTACTTATACATGGTTGGATTCAATTTGTTAAGTATTTTATTGAGGATATCTATATCTGTTTTAATAAATATTGGTCTGTAATCTTTTTTTTAATTTTCTCACTTGGTATTAGTACTCGGATTAAATAATGCTAGCCTCAGTATGAGTTAGGAAGGATCCCTAGTGCATCTATCTTCTGCAACGAGTTGTGGAATATTGGTATAATTTCTTGCTTAAATGTTTGGTTGAATCTCCCAGTGCATGTATCTAATCTAAGTGTTTTCTATTTTGGAAGGTTATTAGTTATTGCTTAAATTTATTTAATAGATGTAATCCTACTCAGATGGTCTGTTTTTTATTCCATGAGTCATGACAAATAGTATCTTTCAAGGAATTGAATCATTTCATCTGGATTACTAAATTTGTGGCCACAGAATTGTCTGCAATTATTCCTTTAATATTCATGAGATACAGCGTGATATTTTTATTTCTGATGCAAATGATACATATTTTCTGTCTTCTCAGGCTGCCAGATATGTCCATCCTAAAACCAATCACCAGCTAAAGTATGTATGATGTTTGCTTCTGTGAATGATTCAGTCATGAAGAGGAAATTATGCTCACCAAATAGGGACTCTGTCACTAAAGAAAAAGCTCAGAACATATCTTGGATAGATATCCAACTTCTGCATTGCAGAATTCCAGAAAGCACATCTTTGTTTTGTTTGTTTTTGTTTTTGTTTTTGTTTGGTACAGGGGATCAAACTCACAACCTTGCACTTACCAGACAAGTGCTTGAGCCATTAAGCTAAATCCTTGGTTCCAGGAAACACTTCTTTACATAAACTAACACAGTAACTATGGACTTCATGTGCATAATGTGGTGCCATTAAAATTAAATACTAGACAATTTAATAAAACTAGAATTGAGAAATTCATAAAATGAAAAAATCATTTGTATTTTTTAACTGTAGAACCATTTAATGGGAGTAAGGTCAGTATTGACTAAGAAACAAAGTTAAGAATACTCTAGGTGGCTGGGGATTTTGCTCAGTGGCACAAGAGTCTTCCTGGAAAGTGCAAGGTTGTGAGTTTGATCCCTGGTACCAAAAAAATAAAAATAAAAGAATACTCTAAGCATAGGTATATAAAGAACAAGGAAGAATTCTAGGGGAAAAGTATAAATGGATAGAAAATCATATTAGGAAAAATATAGGCAAAGAGAAATTACTAAATTGAGATTTTCTTTAAAAACCTACAGTAAGTTTTCTCAAAAAAAAAACTTGTATTTGTGTTTTCCTTAAAAATTGAAACATATGATAAATAGGTGAAAGAAAGAGATTGGCTCACACTATTATGGAGAATGAGATATCTTAAGATTATAGCCAGAAATCTGGACAACCAAAAGAGCTGATGGTGTAGTTGTATTTCAAGTCTGAACTCACAGAGTCAATGGTATAAGTTTCAATATGAAAGCCACAGGTTTGACACCCAAGAAGATCTGATTTTCCAGTTTGGGTCTGGACATAAAACATTCTACTGAAAATGTGACCAGTAAAAGTGACCAATGTGAGGACAGTACCAGACAAGGATTATGCATATACTTAAAAATGCATTAAAAAGAAATGAATCCAATAGCTTCTAGATGACACAAAGAAAACAAATCTAACATTAAGCAAAAATTTTTAGACACCTTAAATGGCATAAAAAACCTGTTTACAGAAATAACAGCAGAAAGCTTTCCAAATATGAAGAATTAAACACACAAGTAAGTGAGACACAGAACTCCAAACAGCCATGATCAGAAAAGAGTTCTCTATGACACATCATTCAAAATTTCAGAAGTCTGGCACAAGGACAGAACCTTAAAAGCTGTTAGAAAAAAACAACAACAAATAACTTATGAAAGTAAACCCATTAAAATTACAGCAGACTTATCACAAACCTCAAAGACCAGGAGAATTTAAAGTGTTTCAAGCCCTAAAAGAAAATAAGTTCCAATTCAGACTGATATGTCCTGCAAAACTATCAGCTTAGTTACTTTTCTCATTGCTGAGACAAAATATTCAATACCCAAGATTAAAGGAGGAAAGGTCTATTTTTGCTTGCAGTGTGTAGAGGTTTCAGTTCATAGTTGGCTAACTCCAAGGCAGATTGGCATGGCAAAAGGGCATTGCAGAGGAGAAACAGTTAATGGTGCACAGAAAGCAGGAAGACAGCAAAGCAGTGAAACAGTAAGGAAGAAGCAAGCATGCAGCAAGCCATGGCAGCAGCCTTCTTTTTGTCCCTTATATTCTATCCAAGGTATCCCCTTTTAGACCACACTCACAACCAGAGTGGGCCTTCCCATTACATACACCCAGCATTATACCAAAAGAATCAGTGGACTAATTTAGTAATCATGTAACCTTAATCTCAGCACCATACATTCTAGATCCAGCCAGCTCTGAAAAACCCCACCTATGACCACTTGAGGTTTTATGGGGACATCTAGTCACAAGCCATAACAACTATTTTTCAAAATTGATGAAGAAATAATGTCTTTACATGACAAAGAAGACCTTAAGGAAATACTCAAGAATATTTTCAAAGTCAGGAGTGGTGGGACACACCTGTAATCCTGGCATTTAGGAGGCTAAAGTAGGAGGATTGCCATGAGTTTAATGCCAGACTGGCCTACATAATCAAGTTTAAGGCCAGCCTGCACTACATAATGGAACTTTATCGAAAGACAGACAGACAGACAGAATCAGAAAATAAGACAACGACAGGAATAAGCCAATATTTTCAGTAATAACTGTCAATGTGAATGGTCTCAATTCTACAATCAAAGGATACAGATAAGCATATACAATCTAAAAAAAAACCCAATGGAATGCTGTATACAAGAAACACATTTAATCCAACAAGAAATTTACAGGCTAAAAATCAAAGGATGGAAAATGATATTCCATGCAACATGAGCCAAAAAATAAGTAGGAGTAGCTATCCTATTTCAGAAGTGGACTTCAAACTAACACTGATTAGATGTGGTAAAAAGGCTACTATACATTGGTTAAAGGAACAATTCAATAGGAGAAGAAAATAATTATAAATATATATGCACCAACACTGGCATGCTCAACTTCATAAAGTAAATGCTACTGGATATAGAAGACAGATAAATATCAACATAATCATACCAGCAGTAAATCAGCACCCCACTGCCACAAATGGATAGGTCATTGAGACAAAAAATCAACAAAGAAATATCAAAGTCAAACCACACATACAAAGAAATATACTTAATAGATATCCACAGTGTTTCACCACCAACAGAAGAGACATTCTCCTCAGCAGCACATGAAAGAGTCTCCGAAATAGACTATGTACTAGCCCTTAAAGCAGGTTGAAGTATATCCTAAAGAAACAAAATTATTCCCTGCTTATTATTGGATCACAGTGCAATGAAACTAGAAATAAATGACAAAAGAAATCACAGAAAATATGAAAACACATGGAAATTAAATAATACATTCTTAGATGATCAATGGGTCACAGAAGAAATCACAGAATTGGACAGTTCCTACAATAAAATTATAAATACTAGGATCACATGCCAGAATCTAAGTAACATAATGAAAGTAGTCATAAAAGAGGTTTATATCAGTGAATTCCCACATCATAAAAACAGAGTAAGCAGCCGGGCGTGGTGGCTCATGCCTGTAATCCCAGCACTCGGGAGGCTGAGACAGGCGGATCGTTGTGAGTTCGAGACCATCCTGGGCTACAAAGTGAGCTCAAGGCCAGCCTGAACAGCATAGTGAGACCCTGCCTCAAAAACAGGGCTGGGGATCTAGCTCAGCGGTCTAAGCACCTGCCCGGCAAGCACAAGGTCGTGAGTTCAAT
>RJWT010023407.1:0-16832 GCA_004365215.1 Cuniculus paca | reverse complement strand
AAATAAGGTCCTGATGTCATTTGTCTTGACACCTGCTTCTTCACTCACATTTTTAATTCTTAAATTATGCATCTTTGAGTTGTCTACCAGCTGTTGAATTGTTACTTCCTGAGACCTTGTTATTTTTAAGAGATCTTTCCTTTCACAGTCATAGGCTGCAATCCTGTCTTCAAGCTTTGAAAGTCTTTCTTTAGTTTCCTTCATGTCAACATGCCAGCTATCGAATGAATGTTTAATTTTCTGAATATCTCTTTGAATCTGTCTCATATAGTCTAAATCTCTCTTATGCTGTTCATTCATGGTTTCCCTCATTTTCCTATGCTCCTCTATTTTTTTATATGTGTCTTCTTTAGAGATGTTTAGTATTTCTTTTATTATGGTTTTCATTTCTTCTTTTACCTGGGATAGAATTTCTGTTCTAATTTCTCTCATAGCTTCCTGAAGTTGTTTCTTCACTTCAGTTGACAGAACTTCAGACATTTCAGGTATGCAATTCTCGATCTCCATGTTTTCCTCTTTTGGAATTGCTCTGCTTGGATTTGACAGCAGAGATTGCCCTCTCCCTCTTCATCTTGGCATATTCTTGATTTCTTCTACCCCTGAGTAGTGTGGTCCCAGGCACCCCAGCACTGGCCACAACTTCTCTGAAGCTAGGCTGTTTGTCTTTTCTAGCCAGTGCTGGCTACATACATCCGATGTTGGGTGCCTGTGTCTCTGCACTGAGCTGGGTACCAAGCCACCCGGGGTTTGTACGGGAGCAGACCTGGTCAGGCCCTGCAAATCTAAGCTGTTTAGTAATACTGTCTGAAACCTGCACAGGAGCGAATCTCCAACCAATCAGCTTCCGCGTGTCCGCCCACAACCTTGCAGCAATGCCAGAAGTGGTTAGCAGTCTTTACCCCAGGCAAAACCTGCCCGACTCCAAGATGGCACTTGGCCGATTACTCTATCCCGTGGGGTGGTGTTGGAATTCCACACACTCACCAGCAGCCAGCGCAGATATCCATGTCTGCCACTCTCCTTCACCCACGTGCCTCTCTGCAGACAGCTCTCGGGTCGACCGCAGCTGCGACCATGACCACAACCGCAACCACGAGTCTCCAGGCTCAGCAGGTCTTCTGGCAGGGTGAATCTGGCTCCAGCCTGAGGTGCTGCCAGCCACCACCTTCTTCTTCAATTAAATTCTTTTTATTCTCTTTGTGGGCTTCAATTCATATTTTAGATTCTTCCTTGGTCCAGGGAACCCACTTCCTTCCTTCTTGTCCTCTCCATGATGTTATATTGCAGCATCTAAACTGTTTCTCTCAGAGAGACTATTTACTCTGCTGCTTACTGTTCCACCATCTTTAGCTCCTCTCTCATTAGTTTTTATAGTCTTGAAGTAGATATAGTTTATTCAGTAAAGAATATTTTGTGCTTTTTTGTAATTTTACCTGTAGAAAAGGAATCTTTGAAATTTATTGCAATTATAAAATAGGTAATTCAAGTGTTTATCGACTACCACTTTGTTTCACAGTAGCTGAAACTAAACCAAACAGTTACTCTATTAGATCTGGATGTAATTTAGTAATACATATGCAAAAAGCCAGCTACTTTTGAGCACACAAATCCAGCTTTTGCACTCCTGCATACATTTCCTCATTCAGCAAATATTAATAGGAACTTTCTAAGTACCAAATACTATGCTAAGAATTTTAGGACATTCAAAGATGTATATAATATCATCAATACAGATTTCCTCTGTTCTAATTATATGTACATTTAAGGTATAATATGAAATAGAAAACTACAAGCAATATGTAATGAGATATTGTTTGAATAGCATTTTGGGAACCCTTAGGAGAGAGAACTTCCAGGAAAGGAAAGGAGGTTTAGAGATCAGCCTTGAAGAATGTTGGGGAAAGCATGCTATAGGGACAAATCCTAGCTGACTTCTAAT
Organism: Cuniculus paca; assembly: GCA_004365215.1. Classification (NCBI taxonomy): domain Eukaryota; kingdom Metazoa; phylum Chordata; class Mammalia; order Rodentia; family Cuniculidae; genus Cuniculus; species Cuniculus paca. The sequence goes on along the minus strand of RJWT010023407.1, from coordinate 14,893 downwards.
TCTATGTGTTTTGGCTTTTAGGTGACTTTTCTAACTATGTGACCACAAAAATCAAGAAGAGAAATTGTAGCAATGCATGCCATAATGAGGTACAAAGCATTTCTATTACTAACTGTACATTTAAAGTACCTTCTTTAGCCCCAGCTAAAACCAATTAAATCAGAATCTCTAGTGATAAATCGAGCTCAGGCTTCTTTTTAAAACTTCCCTGAATGATTCAAATATTCAATCAAGGCTAAGAAACACTAGCCACATTCACCATAGCAGAGAAATTCACTGATAATAAACAGAAATAACTGCAGATCCAAATATACTTGGGGCATTCTTACCAGTCTTCTGTAGTTGACAATAGTTATTCTTATCTTCAGAAATTTAACATATGTTATTAAACCACCTACTTTGTTCTCTTCTTCTGCTATTGTACTCTAAAACTGTTTCTTTCACTTAACAGAAACTTTAGTATGAAAAATAACTGACTTTTTCTTCCTTTTTGAGCCTGTCATGATTAAAGAAAAAGTCATGTGTTTGAGGTTTTAAGATTTTTATTTCTGGTGACCTTTTTCTTCAGTTGGTCTTATGGTCACCTCTTAATCTTTGCTATCATCACCTGTCCCACCTCTTTCAGATGGCAGAACCATCCTGGTATTGGACTTGACTGTAAGTAAAAGATACAGTGATATTTGAGATGGAAGTAAAACTCAACATGATAAATCCTGATTAGAAAATATTTTAAATTTGTCTTTGTAAGTAGAACAAATAACACTGATTAATTCATCCTAATCTCTGGTGAAAACATTCTGGCTTTTGAATTTATTTTCTCCAATCCTATGGCAACAAATCTTTAAATTCATCATCCCATATAATCCAAAATATTTTCCATTTTTGTTCTACCTATTATCTCATTGCTACCTTCTCTTCATGTCAGGGATTGGTATCAGAGTAAATCATTGCAACTACAACTGAACAAATATAGTTAGCTTCTTCTTCTTTCAAAAAAATTAACCTTCAATTAATCCAACAGTTCATTTTCATCATGATTGCACTGAAAAATATTCAAATTACTAATGATACTGACATTATATTTTAAGACATCAACCTTCTGCTAACCGTTCAGTGTTTACCACTTTGATTTGTTTCTCATTTTCTCTATAACATGTATTTTAGAATTTCAACATGACCTATGAATGTTGAACTTCAGCCTCCTTTTCCATCTCAGAAAGTAACTTTGCCTCATGTTTTATAATTAATTTTGCAATGGTTTCTATTCTTTCTCTCTACATCATCTTTTTCTCTTCTGTACCAGAACTTTCAGTAGCATCAATGATCTTGTTTCTCCCCATTCACTGAGCTTTCCTTTTAAAGATAAACTCTTCAGAACCAGGGATTTAGCTCAGCAGTGTAAGCACCTGCCTGGCAAACACAAGGTGGTGAGTTCAATCCCTGGTGCCAAAAAAAAAAAAGAAAAAGAAAAAGATAAACTCTTCAGATAATTGCCTTTGATTTGTTTAGTTCCATTCTGTTTTAAACCCAAGTCATTGAATTTTTTACACTATTTATTTTCCCTTCATTGAATTCAAGAACCAATTCTCAGCACTTCATGATCAGCAACTCTTGACACCATTGATCTCACATCATTTTTACTTCTTAAAACAAGGATTTTAAGAGCATGAATGCTTCAAAGGCACTACACTGAAAGTAGTACAATTTTTCAGTTACATCTGTTGCCTGATGTTCATTTTCTTGACCTCAGAAACTTGAAAAGCCCTTGTTTTCAATTGTTGAATTTTTTCTCTTTCTGTCTACACTTCTTTCCTCAATAATCTCTCCTGATCTCCTGTTTTTAAGTGCTACTTACATAATACCTTATAATATTTGTTTTCAGCCTAGAACTCTTCTCTAAACTAGGAACTAACTTAAAACTGGCCAGTCTACATTTTTACATAAATATTAAAGAGACGGCTGAAACTCGACAAAGGAATGTATAATTCTTCCATTCTGTTCCTAATTGCACCAACCAAATCCTTCATCACAGTAATGAAACACTAATCATTTTATTGTTTAGTCTAGAATTTCCAGGGCCATTCTTATCTCATATCCAATTAGACGGTGTGACAGTTAAATTTAATCATCAATTTGGTTGGCTTTGGAAATGCCAAGGAGATTACTAAAGCACACTCCTGGGTGAGTCTGGGTGGGTCATGGAGACATGACCTTGGGTAATGTATCAGGTTCCTGGAATTTCTATCTGGCACTGTGTTCACATTAGGTACAGTTTTGTTCTACCATGCCCTTCTGCTATGATGCATCTGCATTGGAGCCAGCTTATCATGAACTGAATTCTCTAAAAACATGAGTCAGTTAAACTTCTCCTTTAGGCTGCAGAGTTGGGTATTTTGTCCAACAATGAGAAAAATACAGATATCAAATTCTATACACTGTCCCTTCAAAACATATCTAGAATCACATTACACACACACTGAAAAAATGTACAAAAAAATGTTTTTCATTAAAGTTGTACTGCCACTTGGATCAAGCTTGAATTGTTTCAATTCTTTAAATACATTAATAAACCCCTTTACTTTTTTTCAAAGAGGACTTTTGATTCTATATTACCCATTTCAATTTATTTTTAAGATAGCAGTCAGACAATTTTTGTTAAATATGATAAAATTATGTAGTTCTTCAACTCACAGATTTGGCAGTTGGAGTGCAAGCTAATATCCAGGCTGAAACACGAAGATGTTCTGTCTTCTTGTTAAGCACTGCAGGTATACTCTCACATTAGGAACATTGCATTTTCCTCAGTCTATGCCCCACATATCTACACCAATTTTCATTTCCTTCAGATAACACATTCTCAGTGAGACATTTTTGATCATCCTATTTAAAATGTGACCCTTTCAGAATTCTCTATTCCTATGCCAGACTTTATTTCTTTTAGCATTCCTTACATCTAAAACACTAAACATTTTCATATTTATTTGGATTGCTGCATGTCTCTTTAGTGCCTAATAAATGCAAGATTTAAAATTGAATAGAGTATTTCTAGTTCATTATTTTTATATATTATAGTTTGAGCATTTAAAATAGTACATGGTAGAATTTTTAAAATGTTAAATGAAAACAGGAATAGGGTCCATTAAAAAGTATACATCATATTGTTTTCCTGTTCCCTTCTATTTTCCTCTTTTCTTCTTCATCAGTTTCCAAAAGCTTGGGTAATTCTTTTGTTCTTCAGTCTTACTTTTAGTCTCTTCCTTTTATATTATTTCTCTATTGTTTGTCTCTTAAACCTTTTAAATTTTTTTTCCTAAGGGTAAAATCACTTTATTGAGAGATATTTACTCTGTATAATTTTATGATTTCTTTTATATTGCGTTATATAACTATAAATCTTGTCCCCACAGTTTAAGGTGGCAAATTAACAGTTTTTCATTTTCTAGACTGTATTTGATGCTATTTTTATTATTAATTGTACTATTTTAGCAGAGATGACCTAGTTGTTCTTCCTTGTATACCAACATTGAGATTGTCTGGGAGTCATAAAAAGTAACATAGTCCAGCACTAAAGTACTGGTGGCTAGGCCAAATATGCAGCAACTTCTTACCCCTAATAAATTGAAGAGGCGGTATCTTGGGACAGACTCAAAAACCAAAAGCCAGCTACACCTAGAAGACATCTCTGAAAAGTAGTCATTACATAAGGTGATCTCTGTTATTAATAACAAAGCTACCCACCACAAGCAATTTACAAGCTTCAATACAGAAAAAAAAATTAAACACAGAAAATGAGAAGATATGAAAGAAAGATGCACCCCCAGACTGCCAGCTTACCCATGGCAGATCTAGGGACCATTCAGGTGGAAAAAATCAAAATCCACACAGCTGAACTTTCTGAAATGGTAGCAGTAGAAGCAACAAAGCAAAAAAAATGAAGTTCTAGAAAAAACAAATCAGAAATAATTTCACAGATAAAAAGATAATCACCATAATGAAGGAATGATTATTGAATCTAGAGTTGACACTGGAAAAAAAAACAGAAGAGCTTAAGAAAGTGATAGAAGTGATGAATGTGCAACATAGGAGAGAAATGGAATTCATGAAACAGATTCAATCAGACATCCACTATATTAAAAATTCTATTACAAGTATATGCAGCAGAATCAACCAATGTGAGGAGACAATATCAGATATAGAAGACAGGTTTGCAGTTAGTCAAAATCAAATGAAAGGATTCTTAAAATTAACAAGGGACCACAAAAAATCAATCCAATAATTGCTATATGATGCAAAGAAGAATAACATAAGTTTGATAGGAATCAATGAAAAATCAGAAAATATCATAAAGAACATAGAAAGAAAGGAAGGAAGGAAGGAAGGAAGGAAGGAAGGAAGGACTGTTCACAAGAGAAATGGCAGAAAACTTCCCAAATATAGAAAAAGAATTTGACACAGATAAGTGAGGCATATAAAACTGCAATTATCCATATTCAACAAAGAAAACACACACACACAAACACCAAGGCATATAATAGTTAAGATTCCTGAAGTTCAACACAAGGACAGAATATTAAAGCCTGTTAGAGAAAAGAAACAAATCACCTATAAAGAAAAGCCCATCAGAATCACAACAGATTTCTCAACACAACCACTTAAGTCAAGGAAAGTTTGACTGGAATAAAGTATTCCAAGCCCTAAAATAAGAAAGAAAAAAAAAAAAGAGCCACCAAACTAGGCTAATGTACCCTGCAAATCTATCATTAAAAATTAATACAAAAAACATTCTGCTATGATAAATAACACATGAATAAATTCATGACCATCAAACTAGCATTCCAAAAAGTTCTGAAGCATATTCATGAAAAGTTAAGGAAGACAACGATTCAATGAATTCCAATAGAATAAATGTATTAGGCAAGGCAAGCAATTAAACAGAGGGGAAAAAAGGAACCAACAACAGATTGGTAATAACCATCAAAGTAAATGGTCTCAATTCAACAACCAAAATAAACAGATTGGCAGAATGTATTAAGAAATAAGATTCAAAAGTATGGTGTATATAGGAAACACATATAAGTCAAAAAGAAATTCATAGACTAAAAGTCAAGGAAGGAAGACAATACTCCATGTGACAGAAATCCGGAAAAAAGCAGGTGTAGTTATTTTATTTACAGACAAAGTGGATTTCAAGAAAAGACTGATCAGAAAAAAAAAGAAGGTCATTACACACTTGTTAAAGGAATAAACCAAGAAGAAGAGATAACAATCATAAATATATATGCACCAAATAAGAGCACATCCAACTATATGAAACAAATATTAATGAACTTGAAAAATCAAATAAGCATTAATACAGTTATAATGGGCACTTCAATACTGTCACAAATAGATTAACTAGACAAAAAATGAGCAAAGAACTAAACCTTTGATGCTTTTATTCTTTGATTTGATTGGTTTAAGTCCCTTTCCTACTATTTGAAGGCAATATGTGAGAAGATAGGAACAGCTCTTTTGAAAAATGAGACACTACGGTAACCATTGCTGGTTTCTTGTTGTCTGACTTGAAGGCCTGTAATGCTCTTTTGTTTTATCTGGTTTTATATTACTTTGTTGTGTTTGAGTTTATTGTCTGTAAATGTATGAACAACCATTTTGAAGAAAGCAAGAGACACTAGGATAACCATTGTTAATCTCCTGTTGTTATGTTTTGAAAACCTGTATAGCTTGCAGTGTTCTGTTTTGAATGTTTGACTCTATTCTGTTTTCTTTTGCTTTGTTTTGTTCTGTTTTGTTCTATTCTCTTTAAAAAAAAAAAAGAACTAAACCTTTGAACACATGGATTTAGTAGATATATATAGTGTTCCACCTCAGAAGAACAAAATATATATTCTCTTCAGCTACACACAGGACATTCTCCAAAATTGATCATATACTGTTGAAGTACAAAATAGACCATATACTGTCCAGCTACACACAGGATATTCTTCAAAATAGACCATATACTATTCCATAGAACATGCTTAAGTAAATGCAAAGCAATTGAAATTATTCCATTCATATCATTAGGCCATAGTGTAGTAGAATTGGAAATCAATGGCTAAAAATCCATAAAAACTACATAAACCCATGGAAATCAAATAGCCAATGATCAATGGGTTACAGATGAAATTTAAAAAGAAATTAGACAGTTTCTACAATTAAATGATATTGTCAGTACAACATGCCAGAACTTATGCAATGAAAGCAGTCCTACAAGGGAAATTTATAGTGATGAATTCCCACCTCAGAAAAACAGAGCAAGCTCAAATAAACAATGTTGGACCTCAAGCTTCTAGAAAAAGAAGAGCAAGTTAAATGAAAAGCATGAATGAGAGTGGCAATTATAAAGATTAGATCAGAAATCAATGCAATTGAGACTAAGAAAACAATACAAAGAACCAATGAATCAGAGTTAGTTCTCTGAAAGATTAAATGAAGTAGACAAACCCTTAGCCAACCTTATAAAAAAAAATAAAGACTCAAATCCGTGTAATTAGGATTTGAAAAGGGTGAAATCATAATGGACATGGGAGAACTCCAGAAGATCATCAATATATATTTCAAGAATGTGTGCTCTAAAAAAATGGAAAAGGCAGAAGAAATGAAGTTTCCTTGACACATATGGATTACCAAAGCTTAATTAAGAAGATACAAAAATTCTAAATAATCCAGTATCAGTCAATGGAATTCAAAAACTACCAATGAAGAAAAGCCCAGGGGCTGACAAATTCTCTGCTGAATTCTAGGAGAAATTTAGAGACAATCTAATGCCTCTAATCTTCAAACTCTTTAATGAAATTGAAAGGAAACTAACTCCCAAAATCATTTCTGGGACCAAGCATTATTCTGATGCTGAAACTAGAGAAGGATCCAACCAAAAGTGAAAATTGCAGGCCGATCTCCTTTGAACATAGATGGAAAAATCTTCCATGAGATACTGAGATACTGGCAAACAGAATGCAGCAAATCATCCAGAAGATTATATACCATGACCAATTAGGATTAATCCCAGGGATGCAGGAATGGTTTGACATACACAAATCAATAAATGTAATACACCAGATTAACAGAATTGAGGACAGAAACTACATGATCATCTCAATAGATGCAGAAAGAGCATTTGACAAAGTCTAATATCCATTTATGACAAAAAAAAACTTACAGAAAACTGGAATATATGGTCTTTAACTCAATCTGCTAAAGTCCATCTATGTCAAAGTAATAGCCAACATCATAGACCAAAATCTGAAAACTTTCACACTAAAATCAGGAATAATATAAGGCTGTCTACTATCACCGCTCCTGCTCAATATAGTCCTGGAAACATTACCCAGAGAAATTAGACAAGAGAAAGAAGTAAAGGGAATACAGATAGAAAAGAAAGAAATTAAGTTACCATTATTTGCAGATGACATGAAACTCTACATATTGGGTCTCCTAATCTTCACCAAAAGACACATAGATTTAATAACCAAATTCAGTAGTATACCTGAATACAAAGTCAATGCTCAAAACTCAACAGCATTCCTCTATACAAACAACAAACACACAGAGAGAATTAGGGAAACAAAACCTTTCACAATAGCATGCAAAAAAAAGAAGAAAAAAAGAAAAGAAAAGAAAAGAAAAGAAAAGAAAAGAAAAGAAAAGAAAAGAAAAGAAATACTTAGGAAACAATCTAATGAAGGAAGCAAAAGACCTTTACAATGAACAATACAGTGTTCTGAAAAAGGAGACTGAAGAAAATATCAGAAGTGGAAAAATAGCCCTCATTCTTCAATAGGCAAAACCAACATAGTGAAAATGGCCATACTTCCAAAACTGTTATACAGATTTAATGCAATCCCAATCCAAATACCAATAACGTACCTCACAGAACTACAGAAAACAATCCTTAAATTTCATTTGGAACCATAAGAGACCTAGAGTATCGAAAGTAATTCTGGGCAACATAGTCAAGGCAGAGGCACTGTAATACCTGACTTGAAAATATACTACAAAGCTACCATGTTAAAAACAGGATGACACTTGCACAAAAGCAGCCTGAGGATCAATGGAACAGAAGATGCAGAAAGAGCTCCAAACACATTCAGCCACCTTATCTTTGACAGAGTGTCCCCCACCATGCACTAAAGTAAAATCAAAATATATCAAAGATCTAAATATTAAAACAGAAACACTTAATCTATTAGAAGATAAAACAGGTAAATTTCTTGAAGATACTAGTGTAGCCCAAAACTTCATGAACAAAAACTGAGGCACACAGGAAAAATGACAAAGAATCAACAAGTGGGATCTCGTTATAGTGAAAAGCTTTTGCATATAAAAACAAACCACCAAATAGATTGAAGAGACAACTTACAGGATGGGAAAAAAATTTACCAGCTATTCACTAGTATCTTGAATATGTAAAGAATTAAAAAACAGCAACAACAACAACAAAAAATCAGACTCCCAAAATATAAAGATCCAAACCAAAATATGGGTATCTGAAATGGTCATTTTCAGGTGAATAAATACAGATAGCAAATAAATATAAGAAAAAATATTCAATATCACTATTGAATGATGCAAATTAAAAACAACTGAGCTTCCATCTCACTCCAGAAAGAATGACTATCATCAAGAAATTCACAGTAACAAGTGCAGGTGAGACTGTGAGGAAAAAGGAACCTTTCTTCACTGTTGATGAAAGTATACCCTGGTGCAGTCACTGTGGAAATTAGTATGGAGATTCCTCAAAAATTAAAACTACAAGTTCCATTTGACCCAGTAGTTCACCTTCTTGGTATGGTCCTGAAAGAGTTAAAAGTTTCATACCAAAGCAATATATGCACACCCATGTTTGTAACAGCACAATTTGTAATAGCTAAATCTTGGAAACACCCAGATGCCCATCTTTGGATGAATGGATAAAAAATGTGTTTTTGTTTTTTTTTTTATATACAAGGGAGTGCTACTTTGCCATAAAGAAAGTTTAACTTGAGATATTTTTAGGCAAATGAGTGTATTCATACATCATATTTTAAAGTGAAATAAATAGGACACACATATTTAAATGCCACATTGAAATTCAATGAAAGTTTCACTTGTGTGAGAAACCAAAAGCACAAATAAGGATCAAAATGAATGATAGATATGCAGAAGTAGGAAGAAAATGTTCAAATGGGGAGGGGAACAAGAGAAGAAATAGTGGTCAGGGAATGAAGGGAAAAGGACAAAAAAAGAATATACAAAGAAAAAGATAGAAACACATCTTTGTAAATAAGGAGGGGAAAAGGGCTGAAGGGAGGGTAAAGGACTGGAGATAAAAAGAAGAATCAAGATATATTACCTACAGATACTAATTCCCTATGATGAATATGATCTTGATGTATATTAAACGTGTGCCAATAAAATTAATTTAAAAAAATAAAACCTAATGTAGCAAGTGGCAAAGAAATAACAAATGATATTGTGTAAGTTAAATTTATTAAATTTTTTTCAAACCTTTTATTTTCAACAAGTCTAGTCTGTAAAAGGAAAGGTTAACTATTCTTCATATAATTACTTTATTTGGTATATGTCCATTTAAAAATCAGTACAAAGGGAATACAAGAGAAAAATATTGTAATCCAATAATTCTATAATTTTAAATACAATCACATTTACTGATGATATAATTATCATAATAATTTCTAATTTTGAAAAGTTAAAAAGATTCTGGTAGGAAAGGAGACTGATGTTGTTTTATGTTTGATACAAGAATGATGGACGATAGTCATATCCTTAACAAATGAGCTATACCTATCAGGAACAGAGGAGAAGTTTAATTACTATAAAAATCATGAACAAATTTCAAGGAATCAAGTTGTTGGTATTTCAAAAGTACTGTAGTCACCAAATTTCTATCGCATAAATTTTTTGGGTACAAGGTATTTTAAGCTCTGAAGAAAAAGTACATACTAAAAGATGGCATTGTTTTCATCTGCTATAATCCAAATATTCATGTTCCCATCAAAAATAGTCATATGTAAAAAACTAATCACCAACAAGATGATGTTAGAAGGTGAGGAGGTGATTAGGTGGAGGCAGTGCTCTTTGAATGGATTAGTGCCCTCGTGAAACGGGCCTCAGAGGGTCGCAGTGCCCATCGCTGGTGAAGACACAGCTGGAGCCATCCTTGATGCCTCAGGGAAAACCTCACCCAACACCAGTTCTGCTGTTGTCTTGATCTTGGGCTTCCCCATCTGCAGAATTGTAAGAAATAAATTTCTGCTTTTTATAAGCTACCTGATCAATGGTAGTTTGTTATAACAACCTAGGACAATATTATGTAACAATGGATGCTTCAGACTGAAGTTTCTATCCTAAAAGAAAAATTTTTAAAAAATATACTTTTACAAAAATAATTTTATGAAATTCTGAGAAAATGTATAAATCATAATTTTTTGTTAACAAAACAATTCATTCTAAATAATGAATAGTAGAAAAAATATTAGAATGGGAGCTGGCCAGTGGGTGAAAGATGATCCTGGGCCTTCCTCACCTAACCCATCACCTATGATATAGAAGTGAAATATAAAAGAATATAGCTTTAAAGTGATAAATTTCATGAGACATCCATGTAAGATACCCAAATTGAGAATATAAATTCAAATCAAAACTTTAAAAAGTTTAATTAATAATTCAATAAAACAAAATATTTTTAATAATGAATTTAAGCTAACATGAGACACCATTTATAAAGATAACATTTCCAAAGGCAAGTTTTAAAATGAAAAAAGTGGAAAGAAGCATCATTTGACAAATTTTAATAGAAATTTAAGAAAGAAATCCAAAAAATAGAATAAAAGATAAGAGGAGTGACTATATTAATAAAAAGTGTGTCCTCCTAAAAATAAAATCAATAGCAATACTACTATTAACAAACAATACAAAGTTGTTAATGCTTTAGAAGAGGAAAATGATGGAAATTTCATGAAAATCAAGGAATATTTCAGGTTATTTGCATTAGTTTCTTACTCAAGCTCATATATTCATAAATTTGTTCTCTCTTTCATTTATTCAGTACATTATTCAGTCCCATCTAGTTCTGGATATTACTAGGTGATAAGGTCACAGAGGTGAAAAAAGAAATATATACCTTCAAGGACTTATATGCTAGTATACAACAGATTCCCAAACAAGGAAAATAGCACAATTTTTAAAGTATTAGGATGGCTTTTTGAAAAATTAAATTCACTCAAGTATTCCCAAAGAAGATAACTTTTGACAATCAGAAGTTTGGTAACTATTATTAAAGACTGTATGAAGAGTCTTCTATATGTGAAAATTATTAGTAGACGTTAAAAGGCATGAAATCATAATCACTGATAACTTTTTTACTGTACTTTAATAGAAAGTGAGAATTAGTCATTAAGGTAATACATTAATTATCACTACTATGTAATAAATTACTTAAAATTTAGCAACTTAACATAGCAAACCTTTATTATGTCACAAGTCTCAGGGTCAGGAGTACCAAAAATATCTCATCCCAATGGATTTAGCTCTAAATCCTGAATGTCCTCACATTCAACAGTACATAAGCTTCCTCAGATAACAGTCTATAATTACAGTTCTGTGTACAGTGTTCATTTAATCTGTACCCTGCAAAATAAAGAAGCACATACTCTAGGCTGAACCTACACACCCCATACAAAATGGTAAAGCAGGCATAAATAATTATTATAGACATTACATAAGGGTCACAAAAGAATCACTTCTCCATACAATTTTTAAAACCAACTGCATAAATATTGGAAGCTTCCTGATCAAATCTCAAGATAAAGAAATAACTTTCCATGGTTCTCACTCCCTCTGTCTTGGTCTTACCCTGTGAATAAATCTTTGTTTTTTTTTTTTTTTTTTTAGGAAAGACAGATAGAACAGGTTTGCAATCCAGTTTTCTCAGTGTCTCAAACTTCCAGTGCAAGTCGGAGACTCCATTTCTCTTTCTACATTCTGCACTTCCTCTTTTTTTTCCGAACCCAATCTGGTAGTGTTTCTTCCAAGACAATTTTCTCAAACACCTTAGGAGATTACTGTGAATATCACCAAGGTTCACCCCACTAGACAAAAACCATACCCACAAATCTTTTCACAAGAAGACTTTAACATCTTATCATCAGAGTATCTGTGAGTCATTGATTTCATTTCATCTGTGGATTAAACTTTCTGGAAGTCCCCTATTTTTAAACATTCTTAAGAAAACATTTTATACTTTTAGCATCACTGTCATCTAGAAATTCTAAAAATTTTCAAAACCATGAAGTCTTATTTTCCTGTGAACAGTCTTGTGTTCAGTTTAACTCTCATATTTCACTACGAACCACAAAAATAGGTTTTACCATCAAAACTTTGCTTGTAAACATCGTTAGCTGTATCTACGAATACATTAGTCACATTTCTTCTGTCCATGTTACTGCAGGCAAGTGTGGTGTTAATTTCTTCTACTGCAGAACAAAGATTCCTTTTTCCAGTTTCTGGTAATATGTTCCTCATTTCTCAAAGTTCATATTTTTACAGTCTGTCAAAACCAATTTAGACCTTCTCTGATACAGTCTTCAAAATCCCCATAGCAATTGTTCATCACCAATATCCAAAGCTATACTTACATTTTTTTAAGTATTTAAGGCTGCATCCTTCTTCTGGACACAGAAATCTGTTAGTCTATTGCTGTATAATATGTATTTAAAAACCTAGTGTCTTAAAATGACCACTTGCTTTGTTTTGTGTATTCACACTTGTTAAGAAATCTTGGCATGGCACAGTTGAATGTGTCTTTTATGAATCTGAAAAAAAGTAGTCTGTCATAAAACTGCAGTATAGATAGCAGGCTGTCATCAAAAATTCCAATCAAGAAGATTTCATTTCTACACTTATTCATATAGCTGTTGGGAGGCTTTAGGTATTTGTGGTATTTGCTTAAAGGTATTAGCTTCTTGCCACATAGGCATGTTTATGAGGCAAAGAGAGCATGACAGCTAATTGACCTTAATGCAAGTGAGGAAGAAAGAAACAAACAGATAAAGTGAAGACATTCGACATAGAATCTATCGTCTTTATATAATGTATCCCCAGATATGACGTCTTGTTTTATCTGATACATGCTATTTACTAGGAATGATTCAGCTATTTAAACTCATATTCAAAGTGATGGAGTTAATCAATCTGGATAATTGAAAAAGGAGATTTTTGGAGTCCATATAAAGGGATTACACCATGGGCCTGGACAGAAATTTGGAGTTGGTTTAACTCTATTTTCTGAGAAATCCAGAAGAATTTATAAATGTTCAATAGACATTTGTGGTGAGCACAATAACAAACCCTCAAAGATATTCATATTCTAATCCATAGAACTCGGAAATATATTCAGTATATGGAAAAGGGGGATTAAACCTGCACATGGAATTAAATTTGCTTATCATTTAACCTCAAGGCAGGAAAATTAGCTGGAATATCACTTTAAGAAATCTTAGCATGTCTTTGACCCTTGTGATGATGAGGGTCTTTTACAGAGAAAAACAAAGGAGGACAAGGCAAAGAAAAAGAAGTAACAATGGAATTCAGGGTAAGAGAAATCCTACGTCTCTGACTTTGAAGGAGTAAAGGTCCAACAAACATGAATTATGGATAAACCTTGATGAAAATGTGATAAGCAAGGAAATGGATTCTCCTTAGATTGTCCAGAAGACAATACAGTCTATCCAACTCCTCAATTTTAGCCTAGTCAAGTCTATATTGGAATTTTAATATGTAGAATTATAAGATAGTAAATTTGTATTAACCTACTATAAATTATATTATCAATATTCTAGAAATTATATTATATAGCAATTATTTATGTTAATTATATATTCCTATGTGCTTGTATAATATGGATACACACACATATACCTATACACACACATATATAATATGCAGTATATGCATGCAAGAACTAACTGTATCCAGTTGAAAATCATAGGTTCATTATTCGAGAGAATTCACTTTCAACAAAGGAGAAATATATATATAGTGCTCTGTCAACACTATAGTGTTGGAATTACATATAGAGTTTTTTCAGGGGATTTTCAAGTGTTATTTTCAGTGATTTTTGTTATTGAAAGCTTCTACCTAAGTTTTAGTGTTTTCTAAGCAGTTTTACAGACCAACTGTATTCTTAAAAAATAAATATTACTTTCTTTCCTTTCCTAAATATTTTCTTCCCGTTCTACTTCCTATTTCAGATTATGATGCTTTTATCCCCTCGTGTATGTAAACTTGAAAACCGAAGTTCCTAAATTCTTCCATCTTTCCATTATTCATGCATAATTTATCACTAAGCACTATTTTACTGAGATATTAATCTCAATTTCATCTCAACTTTGTTTTTTCCTCTCCTCTTTTATTCTCTTACAGTTCTAATCCACATCATTATTTTCCTGAACTACTCTCATAACCTCTTCACACATTTGCTACCCTATATTTTCCCTCAATGCCTCTTCTGTCTCCTCCTTTTAATTTTCCATCCTTCAGTCAGATTTTCTCTGTCAAAGACAAACCAAACCTGGTGAAACTTTGTTCTTTTAGAAAATTTTCACTTTTTAAAAATAGTCTCAAACAATTTGGGGACCTCATGGAGAAACTTAAAGTATATTTTATATATAAACACACATATTAACTAAGGTACAGACACAATAGTTAAAGCATTTTATTTTGTCAAATAAAGTGTAAAAACTTTTATTTCATGTCAGCATCTTTTTTCATAAAAGAAGAAAATTATTAAGTTAAACTGCAAGAAGAAAATCCGAGCCGGGCTTGGTGGCTCACGCCTGTAATCCCAGCACTC
>RJWT010023406.1:0-16820 GCA_004365215.1 Cuniculus paca | reverse complement strand
GCCTGTGTCTCTGCACTGAGCTGGGCACCAAGCCACCCTGGGTTTGCAAGGGAGCAGACCTGGTCAGGCCCTGCGAATCTAAGCTGTTTAGGAACCTACTCGATATTGCCTGAAACGCTCATGGGAGCGGATCTCCAACCAATCAGTTTCTGCGGGTCTGCCCACAACCTGGAGCTCCCAAATGACTGGTTTTTCTGGCTTCCTTCCAAGCAACTTCCACCAGTCCGCCCACAACCTGGCGCTGACGCCAGAAGTGGTTAGCAGTCTTGGCCCCGGGCGTAACCTGCCTGACTCCCAAGATGGAGCTCGGCCGATCACTCTTTCCCGTGGGGTGGGGGGTGGAATTCCAAGCACTCACCAGCAGCCAGTGCAGATCTCCACGTCCGCCCCCCTCCTTCACCCCTGTGCCTCTCTGTAGAAACCTCTGGGGTCGACCGCAGCTGTGACCATGACTGCAACCGCAACTGCGCAACTCCAGGCTCAGCAGGTCTTCTGGCAGGGTGAATCTGGCTCTAGGCTGAGGCGCTGCCAGCCACCACCTTCTTCTTTGTTTAAATTTTTTTTATTCTCTTTGTGGGCTTCAATTAATGTTTTAGATTCTTCCTTGGTCTAGGGGACCCGCTTCCTTCCTTCTTGCCCTCTGCATGATGTTGTATTCCAGCATCTGAACTGTTTCTCTCAGAGAGACTGTTTCCTCTGCTGCTTACTGTTCTGCCATCTTTAGCTCCCTCTTGGGTTTTTCTTAAAAGAGCATTAGGTAAAATGTTTTAAAATACTCAGTTTCTGTGGCTTCAGCTACATTACAGTTAAGATTATAGTTTTTATTATTTTTTTTCTATTTTTTCAAATCCATTTTATTTCAAAGAGAAAAAAACAAAATTTCAGAACACGTCAATCAGGAGGCAACAATGGTACATATATTGCACATTGTCATCCCCAAATCTTTCACTCAGAGCAGAAGACACCTGCATTCAGTTGTCTGAACAATACCACCACAAATCTTTCGCTTCAATGAACTCAGAGAAATCAGTAGTATAACTGTAACTATTTTTTTATATACATATATATGTTGTTTCTTTCAGCTTCTCACACTAGTGAGACAACAGGATGTTTATACATGCATGTCTGATTTATATCACTTATGAGTATGGTTTCAAGTTCCATCCATTTACCTATAAAAGTCTCCAGTTTATCTTTCTTTATGGCTGAGTAGTAGTCCGTGGCGTAAAATTACTGCATCTTTTTTATCCATTCCTCAGTCGATGGGCCATTTAGGTTATTTCCAAGATCTGGCTATTATAAATTGTACTGCTTTCAACATGGGTGCACATACATCGCTGTGGTATGATGTTTTTAATTCTTTTGGGAAGATACCCAGAAGGGGAATAGCTGGGTTGAATGGGACCTCTAGTTTTAGTTTTTTGCGGAATCTCCACACTGATTTCCACAGTGCTTGCACCAGTCTACACTCCCACCAACAGTGGAGAAGGGCTCATTTTTCTCCACAGCCCCTCCAGCATTTCTTATTGGTTGATTTCTTGAAAACAGCCCATTTTTTCTGGGCTGAAGTGGGATCTCCGTATTGTTTTAATTTGCATCTCTTGAATGACCAGTGATGTTGAACATTTTTTTACATATTTATTTGTTGTTTGTATTTCTTCATCTGAGAAGTGTGTATTCGAGATCGTAGTTTTTAAAGCAGTGGCTCCTGCAAGATTTTCTTTGACTTGAACCTACTTATTCTGCAGCTAATATCTACTAGTATTTCCTAATGTTTAGTAGTAAATGTCTAGTAGTTGAGTGAAAGCATGGAATGCCTAGTCCATTCACTTTTTTAAAAAACCAACACACTGTGGAGTTTTTAAAAAATAGTAAAAGCTTTTCTTAGTAGTACTTGGTTTGTGTGATAGACCAAGCAGTCTGAGATGACAGCTGTCACTGGACAATGGGTCAGGAGTCTGCACAGTTGCCCTTTGTTCACTAGTATAGGGCATCCTGGGGCAGGGAAGGTGTTGGCAGAGACTGCAGTTGTCTCAGAGTAGACACAAAGAGAATCCCCTCATGTAGTTGATGGCAGGATTTGTTGCTTTACTACACAGTGTAGGGTGTTGGACTAGCCTGATGCCACAGTTTAGCTTGTTACTGGTGAGAGGCCCTTCTCAGTCTTTGCCATGAGGGCCTCCCCACGTGGCAGCTGGTTTCCGGCAGAGGGATTGATTGAGAAAGCAGGAGAAGCTAAACAAGACAGATGTTGTCTATTGCTAACCTACTTTCAGAGGTGACCTCTCCTTACTTTTGTATTCTAGTTGTTAGAAGTAAGTCATGAATCCAGGGAAGGGAACTCTACAAGGGTGTGTTTAAAAGCATCATGACATGGATGAACAGATGGTGGCTGTACTGGGAACAGCTGTGTCGAAACACTGCTCCTGGGGCAGCGAAAAACTGAAGATAGACTGTGCCAGCCCTATGTTGCTGTTCTGTGTTGTGCCTTCTAACACCTCCTGTACTTATTTTGCTACATTTAATGCTTTTTTTTTTTAAAGGAATTACATTCTGTGATACTGTCCAAAAAGAAATAGAAAGTTAGGGAATAAATTTTAGATCAGCTTAGTAGTAGGGGGAATCTCAAAGTAATGCCTGTAATTGTGCTACTCAGAAGGCAGGAATACTGTGAGTAGATCTAGAAAAACTGTTTTTAGCATTTGTAAGGATTTAGAGACATGTATTCCTTGGTTTTATTTTTATAATTTAGAATTAGATCTCTAGATATTAGAAATGTGGCTTTATTACAATAAAAGTCAAAAGCAGTACAGTTTGAATCAATAGACTATAAATTGGGATTGTTTAAAACTTGTTTTTGCTTTTCTGGAGATTTATTATGAGTCTAGATTTTAAAACTTTTGAAAAAGGTGGAAGCTGAAGAATGCAGGCCTTGACAAACCTTTCTTTGTGAAGGAAGGAAGCCTATCCTTCTTAGTATTTGAACACCGTTTTTCTTTTTTTAAAAAATAAAACAAGACATTCACAGTGTATTCTAGGTTTCAATAATACTCTTTGCTCAATAAAGTGGTTCTGTTTGATTTTAGACTTAAACTTATAGAGATGGAACTGACAAGATTAAACTATGAAACCTAGCAACTTTACTTTTTAAATTCCTAAAAAGAAATTTGGTTCTTCCCAAGTGGATTTTAATGTGTCACTTTTCTCCATCCTGATCATTTTACTTGAATCCACAATCACCTTGCCACTCAGTTGTGTGGTTTCATTGCCTATCAGGTTAGTGTGTATGTAAATGTCGTGTATGTAAATGTCATGTATGTAGATGTGTTTGACATCACCATCTCTCTCTGTTGTAACAGGAATTTTTTTTTTTTTTTTTTTTTTTTTTTGCAAACAGGAATCTTATCCATCATCTTCACCCATATGGTTTGTAGATTCTGATGACCCAAATCTGACATCGATTCTGGAACGTCTAGAAGATACTAAGAACAACAGTTCGGTGAGAAAATAAGCCAAGCTACTTTCTTTTTTTTCCCTCATGAATGTTACATATAAAACTTACCTGTCGAGAGGTAATGTGATATAAAAGTATGATTAGTCTTATGAGAGATTAAAGATCAGGGTTGGTTTTTTGTTTTTGTAAGTTCTTCAAATTCTATTTATTACCTAGTTTGTTATTTCTCACAGAAGTAGCCTTGCTTGGGAAAAGTGTGGCGAACCACCTGGACTCTCCTTGAATAAAGAACAGTTATCTCCATTTTGGCTAAACCTGGCCCTATCTCCACGTACTGATATGTACAGAGCTAGCTAGGCCATTTCTTTATCCCTTCAGTTGGCTCTAAGCAATGTAAATAGGTCTGGCTGAAGGGCTGATGCATAATCTTTGAAGCTAGGTGACAGCTGCTGTTTCCCTACTCTGTGGGATTGAACCTTGAGATAAGAGGCTATGATTTGCCAGTGCAGAAAAGTTTACATATCAGAGTTGAAGCACCACCCCAAAACACTGGATATTACCTCAACCGTGTTATGCAGATTAGTCTTTGTGCATGTCCTTCTCTCTTCATATTGCAGAGGTGATTTCAGGCCTTCTGCCTACCCCAGCTCACAGTACTCAGATGTTTTCCACCATTCTCACAGTCACTCATCCTCATGCTACTCCTTTCTTCACGAATTAATAAAATCCAGGTTGGGCCCTGGGTCAAGGCCTTTGTTCCAGTGAATCTTCATCCTGGTTGGACTTCATCCTTGACTCCCCATAACTATTAATATATCTTAGTGTCTTTATTCTTACCATGGGTTTCATTGGAAGTGGTAGATTGGAATTAACTTACTGAAATTCTGATAACGTTTCCATTGGATTACAAATATAAACTTCTCAGACTGGACCGGGAAGGGCTGTCTGTAGAAAAGTAGGAGTCTCTCTTCCCTGCATTGTAACCGTTAAGCCAAGCAAGCACTTTTGGTAGTGACCACTAGCCAAGATGGGAAGTAGCAAAAAAGAAAAATAGATGTGAAGGAGAAAAATGATTGAAGGACACCAGTACTAGTAGGGAGTTGCTTTTTGTTTGTTTGTTTGTTTGTTTGTTTGTTTCTTTTTTTTTTTTTTGCAGCACTAGGGATTGAACTCATGACCTCATGCTTGCCAGGCAACTGAGCTAAATCCCTGGCCCTTGTCTTTTTGAGACAGGGTCTCACTATGCTGTTCAGACTGACCTTAAGCTCACTTTGTAGCCCAGGCTGGTCTTGAACTCACAACGATCCTCCTGCCTCAGCATCCTGAGTGCTAGGATTACAGGCATGTGCCACCAGGCCCGGCTGGGAGTTGCCTTTTTTGTCAAGAGCCTGTAAATCTATAGTAAAAGCCAAAGGTATTCAAATGGAAAGTTTGTTTTGCTTTTTAATATATGGTAGTCTCTCCTTATCAATGGATGATACATCCAAAACTGCCAGTGGTACCTGAATCTGTGGATAGTACTGAACCCTATATAGGATTATTTTTTCGTAGCTTAACATAAGTATGATAGTTTAATTATACATTAGATACATTAAAATATAGCAATAATAAAGTAGAACAATTATAACAATATACTATAATAAAAGTTATTTAAAACTTACAGATTGTTTCCTTCTGAAATTTTCCTTTAACATTTTTTGAACCATGTTTGACCCTGGGTAATTGAAACTGAGATGTAAAGCTGGAGAGAAGTGGGGATTACTGTGTAAAGAAAAATAATCTTTCCAGTTTAAGAAAGTGCAAAAACTCTTCTTTGAATGTGAACTCCTAAGTGTCCATTGTGAGAAAACTAGTAAAATACAGACAAGCCAGAAAAAAAAGGGAAATTAAAATCTCACAGTTTCTTTACCAACTGTGGCCACTACTGACATGATTATTTTCTGCCAGTTTTTTGTTAATAAAATGCACATACCCTTATACATATATACACATGTTTAGCTAGTTGAAGTTGTATTTATTCTAAATAATCTTACATTCTTTTAAACATCACCATTGTATTTTCCCATAGTGTCATAAAGGGGATATGACTGCCAAAAAACAAAACAAGACAAATTAAAAGCCAACTGTACGTCCTAAGTTGGATTTCCAGTATCAAAAAAAACACCAACCAACTATAAAAAACCCTAATTTTAAGACAATGGATTAAAATCTATTATGTAAAAATTAGTAGTGTTCCTAAATTTCAGCTATTGTTAGACAGAAAATATTACAGTATTTTATTGATAACAAAAAATATATAGGAATAAACTTAGATGTTAAGGACTTGTATCACGAAAACTACAAAATTTTGCAGTGTAGGATAAAAGACTCGGATAGTGTATTCCTAGATGAGCAGACTGCTGTGTTATAACTATCAGTTATTTCCGTATCTCCATATTCATTTATAAATCCAATACAGTGCCAGTAAAAATCCCTACAGATTGTTTTGGAATTTAACAGAATGACTATAAAGTTTGTTTAGGAGAACAAATAACAAAAAATAAAAATTTAAAAAGGTAAAAAGAAGCTTCCACAATCAGATATTAAATAAAATGTTGTGTATTGACCCTGGATATGACAAGTAAATCCAATAGAAACTAGAAGTTATGCAAATGAGAATTAAAAATAAGCTAAAGGTAGTATTTTAACTCAAAAAGGATAGGATTCTGTAGTATAGGGAGAATTGACCACCTGGGGGAAGAGTATTTAACTTAAAATTTTTATCAAAATGAATTATAGATGGTTTAAACATATTTGTTCCTAAAATTGAGACTAGAAGAGCATCAGTTTGAAGATTTTAGGAGTTGAGGCTAATATGGAGAGTCATACAGGTAAGAGATAAAAATCAAAAGCTAGACAGAGATACATTCATATGTCTAGCGCAGAATGATGGGAAAGAAAGGTAGACGTAGCCTGTTATTGCTGCCTGTTTTAAAAGCTTCTGAAGATCTAATGTATACACTTTATACAGCAGAAATAAGTGGAGTTATTTTTCAGTGTCTACAATGCTATATCAAAAAATAGGAAACAGGATATAAAAATTTTATGAAAATAGTAAATATTTTTGCATAAAGAAAAAACAGCTCACCTTTCATTCTTTTTTGTACCTTCTGCCAGTTTATCATAGCCTACTTGCTAGAGACGGTAAGCTGTAGGTTTTTTGTTTTGTTTTTTACTTTTAATTCCTCAACTCATTGTGATCTATATTCTGCCTTCATTGTTGCATTTATCTCTTGGTTTTCCAATCCAGTGATTCCTTTTTTAGTCCCCAAATTGACCCCTCTGCAACATTTTGAACTAGCGATTGTTTCTTTGGTGAAATATTCTTCCATTCAATGTTTATGATTTGGTATTCACCAATAAAGAGTTGGTTAAATATAAATTAGGATGTGTAGTTGTATGATAGAATGTTCTGTTGTAGTTAAAAAGAATACAGCCCGTCTTTCCATAAGAGCAACATGGGAAGTTCCAAGATATACTAAGCAAGAAAGCAAGGCATAGGACATCAAGCGCAGTCAGCCCTTTTTATATAGTGTTGTGAAAAATCTGTTTTCCTGTGTGAGTACAGGAAGCCAATAATAGAACATGAAAATTATTTTTTTTTATATATATATTTTTTTGGTGGCACCGGGGATCAAACTCATGACCTCACACTTGCCAGGCAGGTGCTTAGGCCACTGAGCTAGATCCCCGGCCCTTGTCTTTTTGAGACAGGGTCTCACTATGCTGTTTAGGCTGGCCTTGAGCTCACTTTGTGACCCAGGCTGGTCTCGAACTCACAACAATCCTCCTGCCTCAGCCTCCCGAGTGCTGGGATTACAGGAGTGTGCCACCAGGCCCGGCAGAAAATTATTATTATTTTTTTTTTCTGTTTTTTTTTTGGACCAGGGATTGAACGCACAATCTTGCGCTTGCCAGGTAGGTGCTTAGGCCGCTGAGCTAGATCCCTGGCCCTTGTCTTTTTGAGACAGGGTCTCACTATGCCATTCAGGCTGGCCTTAAGGTCACTTTGTGACCCAGGCTGATCTCCAACTCACAACAATCCACCTGTCTCAGCCTCCCGAGTGCTGGGATTACAGGCGTGAGCCACCGCACCCGACTAGAAAATTATTTTTTAAAATTATTTTTAATTAATTATTTAATTATTTTTGAAATTATTTTTTGAAATTATTTTTTAAAATTATTTTTTAAAAACCTTGATTGGTTTCTTTGGGAGGCTGGCCGATGAATAGTGGGTGCAAAAAGACAAGGCATGCCTGTGTCCTCTGGGAACTGAAACTTTGCTGAGAACTTCTGTGAGGCGACTGTCTCTTTTATCTCATTACCTTGCCTTGGTCTCCTCAGTTCCTTGGTGTATCTCTTCTTTTTCCATTCTCTTCTACTCTTGTTACTTAGGTCACGTCCTATAGTCCAGGTATTCCTAAATCTCTAACTGGAATGAATCTCTTGTTTTCCTACATGTATCTGTGTTGTCATATGTGTCCAGAGAATCTCACTTATATGTGCCATGGTGTTTAAAATGATCAGGTGTCAGGTTGTACTCCTACCTCTGAGCACTCCACTGTCCCGTCATGTGTTCACTTAATTATTTGCTTCATGATTGTTAGGGGGACAAAATGAAATAATGAAACTGGTTACTCATGCCTGAACCTAGGAGCTATCTTAAGAGTTCTTTTTACTTCTGTTGCTCACCTCACCAGAGCAGTCTAGTAAGTTTCGAAAACCTGTCCATCCACCTTCTGAACATTTCTTAAATCCTCCCTAGGATCTTAGTTTCTTTTTCTATCCTTCAAATACTTTTTGGGGGAAAGTGCATAAAATGAAATTCCTGGCAGGTGTACTGCCCTGTTTTCCTTGTTGCGTGATACCTCTTCCTCAGCGCTCCTGCAGCTCCTCTTATGCCAGGGTTCCGAGTGTCCGGGGCCAAGTCCTGCTCCCCGACCTCACCTTCCGTGTGTGTTTATCATGGAAGAGCTTTTGAGAGATGACCAGCCACAGTGGGGCTCTTTTTTCCTTTTAAGTAGGAGGATTTTGTTTGATTCTAATTTACTATTCACTTTGGAAAGCCTGTTCTTTGCTTGGTTTAACCCATTCTAATCTCGTGTTTGCTTCTTTAGTCCCTTATAAACCTGCTTTCTCCTCTACAACCTTTTTTCTGGTCAGACACACTGAGGAAACTTTCTAACCAAGTGAAGTTGCCTTGTTAGCTCCCAGTTGAATCTTAAGTGTTGCCCATTCTTAACTGTAATTGCTAAACTCATGTATTAAAAACATTTTAAACAATGAAAAACATGTTTGTAAAATCTGTAATTTGCCTTGCTTAAAGCAAAGGTACTTACAAAATAATCTGGCTTTAAAAATGGAAATTTAAGGAGCTAGCCTTGGCAGTTTTCCCAGTGAAATCCCCGAATTCTTGCCCTTGCATTAAATGAAGCACCAAGTGTTTTCACAGAAAGCTTCATTTAGTCCTTACCATTCTGAGAAAGTTTTAATTTGTTTTACAGGTGAGGAGACTGAAGCTCAGGAAGTTAGATATTATAGCCAAGGTCATCTATATTCTAAGGCTGTCTAATAAATTACATTTCCCTCTATACTTTTACATGAATCTGAGAGTACTGTGTGATTTTATAATCTATATACAACAGCACTTATTTTTTTATAGCTTATTAAATGCATGAATGTTCTGTTATCCAAAGTTGTAACTTTCCTTTTTTTTTTTTTTTTTTTTTTTTTTTTTTTTTTTTTTTTTTTTTTTTTTTTTTTTTTTTTTTTTTTTTTTTTTTTGCGGCACCGGGGATTGAACTCATGACCTTGTGCTTGCTGGGCAGGCGCTTAAACCGCTGAGCTAGATCCCCAGCCCTGTTTTTGAGACAGGGTCTCATTATGCCATTCAGGCTGGCCTTGAGCTCACTTTGTAGCCCAGGCTGGTCTCGAACTCACAACGATCCGGCCGTCTCAGCCTCCGGAGTGCTGGGATTACAGGCATGAGCCACCAGGCTGCAGTGAAAGTTGTAAGTTTCTAAGAAAAGAAATTAACTAGAAATTGGACAGTGTCTAGAACTCATTCCTCTGTTTTTTTTTTGTTGTTGTTGTTGACATCATTCTGCTGCATAGCTGTTACAGGAATTATATCTACTACTTAGCTACTTTTTTTTCCCCCAATAACTTTCTTGTACTAGCAGCCCTTAAAAATATTTGAGTGTGATGCTATTCCTAGGCTGCAGTTGAGCAGCAGCAAACCTTTTTATTTCCTTCTGGGTTGACTGCAGTAATTATAGCATTATTCATGTCTTCTAAGGACTCTTTAACATGATGTTTATTTATTGAAATGTGTTTTGTAGCTTCGTCAGCAGTTGAAGTGGTTGATATGTGAACTCTGCAGATTATATAACCTTCCTAAGCACCTGGATGTTGAGATGCTAGATCAGCCACTACCCATGGGTCAGGTAAAGTAAAAATTCCCCAGTGTTCGAGAGCTAAAATAAATGTTCTCAGTCAAAAGTAAAACTAGGATGCTTGTTCTTTTTATTATTATACTATTTATTTATTTTCTATTTGGTACCAGGTATTAAACTCAGGAGCTTACACTTGCCAGGCAAGTGCTGTTCCACTGAGCTATATCCCCAGCCCCTATATAACTTGCCCAGTGTACGCATGGTGTCAGTCTGGAGCCCCTGCAGGGTACAAATTGACCTCCTCATGATCAGTGTTCCCTACCCGTGACTTCACTAATTACCATTCCTCCATTCACTGTCATCTTCTAGTGTAGGCACATTCTCTCTTTTGCAGGTAGCCGTATTCCTTTATTATTTATGTTTATACACTGTGTGTGTATTCTTCATTGTAATTTTAGTGGAGCCTCAGGGAAGAGAGAAAACTGGAGAAAGACACATTCTGAGTTCAGTTTTCCTTCCCTAGATGCCTACAACTTGTGCTTTTTCACTTCACAGTATGTCATGTATAGAATACATGTAGGTCCAGATTGTTTTCATGACTGCGATGCAGTCTTCTGTAGGTACATCTCCTAATTTGTCAGTTATATGTCCTAATTTTTAATCATTTAGAGTGGACATGATAATATTTTTGCATTTTTACTCTAAATGAGATTGTAGTATAGTTTCGTTTACTTATAGATGCTTGGTTTTTTTTGTGTGTGTGTGTCAGGGCCATGGCTTGGGAAGCTTTACATCTTTTTTCTGTGATCTAGGACAGTTTAAACTAGTAATTTTCAACCAGAGGCAGTTTTGTTTTCCATGGAACATTTGGAAATATGTGGAGCCCATTTTGATTGTCGGGGCTGGCCACAGAAGAGGAATTCTCTGGGCATTTCATACTGAACATCCTGCAGTGAACAGAACCTTCCATGGCTAGGAGTGTCTGGCCTACTATGTCAGCATTGCCGAGGATGGAAATCCTGGCTTAAATAGACCTGAGCCTGACGCAATTCTAAAATTGTTTCTTTATCTTCATTATTTGTTAGAGACTCATCTTTTAATGGAGTGGTCTGTTGAAAGAATCAACTTAGTTTTATTTTTTTTTTCAAATCCATTTTATTCATAGATAGAAAAAAAGAAGAAAAATTAAAACAAAATTTTAAAGCACGTCAGTTTTATTTTTTAAGTGTAGCATGTTTTCTTTTCTCGTTTTTAACCTTTATCTTAGTTATTTCCTCCCTTTGTTTTGCTTTTTCTACTTTAGTAGATCAATATAACATCAGTTGGTTTTTAAATAAACATATGTAAAGGTCTGTCTTAGAGTGCAGCTTGAAAATTTTGTATTTTCTGAACAGTTTGTATTTCGTAAGTAGTGTTTTTCCATCTTTGCATTACTCTCACAAAACTTTATTGTGAAATTTAACATGTGGAAAGTGTGTCTGTGAGCTTAGCATAACACATGGTTAGAGTGACTGCCTGGGAACCACTACCTCCTACCAGCCAGGAAAAGAACAGGATGCTGCTAGCATAGCAGAAACCTCTGCAGGTTCTCCTGAGATCATCCCAGGTCACCTTTTCCCAGGTAGCAGTTGTTTCCTTAATTTTCTCTAGTTTTAGCAGTCTCACATGCATTATGCATTCTCATCTAATGAGCGATTAATGTTCCTTGTTTTTGAGCTTCATTTGTCATGTTATAGGTATTCCTTCATGCCTTTATTTTGTTCAACAGTGTATCTGAAATTTATTCATACCATGTTCTTTTTTCATTGCTGCGTTTATTCCATCCTTGGAATATACCATAACTTTTTCTTTTGATGATGCAGGGAATCAAACCCAGGGCCTGACACTCTAGGCAAGTACCCTACCACACCCAACCTATGAATATATAAGGTAACATTTATCCATTCAACTCTTCATAGACAATTTGGTTGCTCCCAGTGTTTATGCATCAAGAAGAATGCTACTATGATTCCTCTTGCTGTATCTCTTGATACCTCTTTTACAGGCATTTCTCTGGGGCACATCCTTAGGAGTTGATTTTCTAGGGTATGGGAGTTCGTTTTTTTAACCCAAAAAATTACCAGAGAATTTTTTTTTTTTTTTTTTTTTTTAGGCTGGCCTTGAACTCGCTATGTAGCCCCAGCTGACCTGAAACTTACTGTGTTCCGAGTGGCGGGATTACAGTTTGGTCATAGAGTCTGACTGTGCCCTCTCAGACTGGATGATCAACAGTTTGCAAGAAGTGGCTGTTGGTGCTGCTGCTAGTTTTGCTTAATGCTGCTCCTTGTACCACATGCCCCTCCACACTGTCCCTCACATATATCCCTGAGTAATATTCTCTTTTTTTCTAGAATGCCTTTGTTTGTGGAGGTATGTATAGTATGTGTGGAGAGTGGTACTTGAGGACCTGCTGCTTTTATCATTTAACAAAAATCTGATTGTGTATACAGCAGTGTGCTGGTGTGGAAGACCCAGTGGTGAACACGCACAGGTGCAGCTTCTGTCTCAACAGAGCTAAAAGAGAATTCTCAGTTCCAATTGAGTCTTCTCCCAGTTCTTTACACATTTATCTCTTGTATCTGTTGTGAAGGAATTCTTACTTCTTTTTTTTTTTTTTTTTGGTACCGGGAATTGAACTCAGGAGCTTGTACTTGCCAGGCAGGCACTGTGCCACTGAGTTATATTCCTGGCTCTCATTTCTTTCTACATGTTTTCCCTTTTCTGATCTGAAGGTTGGTATGGTTTTCTCTTTATGTGTGATGTCTGGGTTTTACCTTTTTGTGTCCCCTTTGAGGCGTCCAGAACCACATACTATTCTCTAATCTTTCTTTAGCTTGGCAATATTTGTCTCTTTGTTTCCCCTGCATCTGCTGGGTGAATATTAGATCTTTGTGTTCTCTTATCTTCCTTGTCAATTAACTATTCTATAATTTCCAATTCTGTTTTCTCCCCATCTCCTTTTTTTTTCATTTGTACCAGGGATCAAACTCACGACCTCGCACTTGCCATGTTAGTGCTTGTGCCGCTGAGCTAAATCCCTGCCCCCCCCCTTTTTGAGATAGGGTTTTACTATGCAGTTTAGGCTATCCTCGAACATACTTCGTAGCCAGGCAAACCTCGAACTTGTAGTGAACCTCGTGCCTCAGCCTCCCAAGTGCTGGGATTACAGGTATGCACCACCATGCCTGCCCATGCCCCCCATCTTTTTTTCCTCCACATTCTAAGTGAATGTCACAATTCACTTAGTCATATGGTGTTAATCATAAATGTTTTGTCCAGTCAAGTCTTTGTGTTCTCTACCCTCTTTACTAAATTTTTCTAGCCCTTCCCTTTCCTTAAAATCCTGTTTTTTATTTCCCAGAACTATCTTGTCCTTCACAAATTAATCTTTTTATTGTTTTGTGGATGCAGTAGGTTCTCAATTACCTCTAAAGATTCTGATTAAATTTTTTTTTCTCCCAGCACTGGGATCGAACTCACAACCTCATGCTTGCCAGGCAGGCGCTTACGCCATTGAGCTAAATCTCCAGCCCTTGTCTTTTTGAGACAGGGTCTCACTATGCTGTTCAGGCTGGCCTTGAGCTCACTTTGTAGCCCAGGCTGGTCTCAAACTCACAATGATCTTCCTGTCTCAGCCTCCCTAGTGCTGGGATTACAGGTGTGCGCCCCCAGACCCGGCCTCTGAGTAGATTTTTAAAGTGTTTTATTTCCCTCACTCTTAGTGCATCAGGTCCCTTGTTTGGCTTCATGTGTATTTTTCAGATTATCAGTTTTCTTTATCTGTGTTTGGCTTCCTGCTCATTTGTTGATGCAGTGAGCACTTCTAGAGTTAGTGCTCTGCTGTGGGCTTCAGACCTGTGCTCTCCCTGTGGCGTGAAGACTGGGAAGAGGATGGCAGGTGGGGTTTCCAACTCCTGAGGAAAGTGAAAAGACAGTCTGTTAAGAGATTAGCTGCTGTGTTGGTGCGGAGGATCCAGTGGTGAATAGACACAGATACAGCTTCTGTCTCAGTGAGGCTAAAAGAGAATTCTTGATTGAATTATATTTAAAATGTTCTCTTCTCTCTGGGTCTGGTCATATAGTAACAGGCTGTCAAGGCAGGCTTCCTCTAGAAGACAGTGATCCTTACCAGTTGAATTTCAGACAGGTGCAGCAAAGAGTGTGTGATTCATCCGAGAAGTCATCCTACTAACGCTCCAGTAGTCCCCACCGTTCTGTGGGTTGGACATGGCTTTCTCAAGACCAGCAGCTTGCTTTCCTCTGCTTTGTCTTCTCCCATGTCCCTATGGTTCTGTTTCACCAGTTGTACCCTTGTGTTTGTTGTTTTTCTAGTTCAGCAATGAATTTATCCTTTCTCATAAAATTTTTCAGTCATTTCAGTGAGATTTTGAAAAGATCAGGCCACATTTTGAAACAAAGTTCATCTTAGGACCTCACAGTGCTCACTGGCTCTGTGTTTTGGTTACATAAACTCATCTTTTGAGGGGGCAAGGTAATTTGCTTAGTGTTTTTTTGTTTTTGTTTTTGTTTTTTCCATTTGTAAAGTGAAACACAGACTGGTTTGGTCACAGACTAGGCTATATGTCAAAATCACCAAAGATTTTTGGCAAGATTCTTTGGGGTGAGTTCCAACGTCAGCATTTTAAAAATGCTTTCTCAGTCACTGATGTGCACACACTGGGATTTGGGACCTTCAGGCTGGGTATTTCTTTAGATACCAGAAACAGTCTGGTTTGGAAATGTAATTTAGAGAAATGAAGAAAAGCTGAATCTCAACATTTTGGAAGCTACTGCTTGCTTCCTTTTCTTACTTAATTTCCAGGAAACAAATAATACTAAAGGAGACGCAGATTTAAAACAAATACAGGTCTATCCTGCATGTGTGTGTGTGTGCCTCTTACAAAATTTTCCAGCTGACCAATCTAGAAGAGTTACACTTATAGCCTCTGAGATAATGATTTTCTTCTCTTAGGAATTACGTACTCGGGATTCTAACAATGGATGCTTAGGTACTGCTGCAATCTTTGATGGGATTTCTGGGTCCTAGTTTGTCTTAGGTATTCTGGGTCCTGCCTCAGCCCACTTTTATGCTTGGACCCAGCAAACAAGACCTTTTTTTTTTCTTTTTTTTTTCCCCAGCACCAAGGATTGAACTCATGACCTTGAACTTGCCAGGCAGGCACTTAGGCCACTGAGCTACATCCCTGGCCCTTGTCTTTTTGAGGCAGGGTCTCACTATGCCGTTCAGGCTGGCCTTGAGCTCACTTTGTAGCCCAGGCTGGTCTCGAACTTGGAACGATCCTCCTGCCTCAGCCTCCCGAATGCTGGGATTATAGGCATGAGCCACCATGCCCGGCTAGCAAGACCTTTTGAAGTCTGCAAAACCTGGCTATGAAGGTGCTTCCTAAACCCCATCAGATTACTTTGTGAATGAGCAGCTAGTTGTGTGTTAGAGAAGTGTTCTGTAGTAAATAACATGGTTTAGTGTGATGTTATAATTGTTAGTTTTTACGAAATGCCTGCTCCTTTATAATATGCCTGGCCTTTCACAAGACAGTTGAATTTATATAAAGATTCAGGCTTTTCAAGTCAAAAAGGTAGATATTTAAGGAATCAATAGCTTAGAGTGTGTTATAAACAAAACTGTGTTTAAAACATTTTTTCCAGGGCCAGGGATTTAGCTCAGCGGCCTAAGCAGCTGCTTGGCAAGCATGAGGTTGTGAGTTCGATCCCTGGTGCAACATTTTTTCCAGTTTTGCTTTGTATTTGACTGATTACTTTCGTTATTCCTAAGTCATCTGTAAGTTGAATTGTTAAAAACAATTTTTTTTTTTTTTTTTTTTTTTGTAGCACCAGGGATTGAACTCATTACCTCACCCTCGCCAGGCTAGAGCTTAGGCCACTGAGCCAACCCCCCAGCCCTTGTCTTTTTGAGACAGGGTCTCACTATGCCATTCAGGCTGGTCTTGGGCTCACTTTGTAGCCCAAGCAGGTCTTGAACTCACAGCGATCCTCCTGTCTCAGCCTCCCAAGTGCTGGGATTACAGGCATGCGCCACCACACCTGGGTATTAAAAACTTTTTAAAAAGCTGATAAATGTTATTTGTCAAACAAAATCTGGATTTGGAAATGAATGTTTATTTTTAATAAACTCTCTGTTAGTGGAAGGGCTGTGACACATGGGTGATAGTTTGTCTCCCAAGCTGTGGCACTGCTCCTCTGTGTAGTCAGTGTGTGCGTATTTGTTCTGTGGAGCCCTGGAAAGTTGTTCTTTTTCAGAATGGGACAAAAGAAGAAATAACTTCAGAAGAGGAGGAAGAGGAAGAGATGGCTGAAGGTAGGTATATGTAAGAATACCTGTGCTTTTGAACAATGTAGTAATTCACTAACTGTTTTTTTTTTTTTTTTTTTTTTTTTGGTACCAGGAATCAAACTCAGGATCTTGTGCTTGCCAGACAAGCTCTTGTAGCGCTGAGCCACATCCCCGGCCAATTCACGAATCTTAAAATTAGTGTTAATGTAGAATAATGAAAAAACACATGGTATTTGAATGAATTACAATTTCTATATATTGACCTTACCTTCCATTCATTGATTGGCTTTTGAACAAATAATTTTATCTGAATTGCTTGAATTCGATCTCCCAGAAAATAAGAGCTTTTTAATAGTTGGCACTAAAGTTATATTTGAATTTAATAGTAATCAGTATTTAACTAATATTTGATTACTGAGTTTAAAAATTTCTGTATTTGTCTCTTCTCAAAAAAAATCTTAAGTAGTTCTATTTTGAGCTACTGTAATTAGGATACCTGAGACTAGGTAATTATATAAAGAACAGAATGTTAAGCCAGGCACAGTGGCTCATGCCTGTAATACCCAGCTAGCTGGGAGGG